>VTPC01090671.1:236557-271713 GCA_011009095.1 Ignelater luminosus
TTTTTTTTCTCCTTCTACGATGAGATACATTTTATCCCCTACATACAAATTGATTTTAGGAAGAAACCTACTACAGAAAAAGAATTATACGATTATATTAACACAGTATGGGAAAGCGATAAAGATTAACCAGGAAATGAAGGTAACGAGTCTGAACAAGAAAAGGAAAAAAATGTAAATCAAAAACTGCTAGTAAAATTCAGGTAGCAAAACCAACACCCTGGACTTTGTAGAAAATTTATTAGTAATTGAACCTACAGAAATTAAATGCCAAGAGTTTATTGACAAATTTAGTCGGTGTATAAAATTTAACGAAAACGAGATAGCATTTTTTTGTATAGAGCAACAACGTAGAAACTTTTTCCTGAAAGTTTATTTACTCATATATCTTAATGTAGAAATGAAGAAATACAGCATACCTACGGTTCTCTCAGAAATAATTTTGATTTTAGGTTGTTTATTGGTTATGAACTATTATTAAGTTCCCAATCTCCATTCTCATTGGTCACCCTGAAAGCCTTTGGGCAATCAATTAATGAAAATGGAAATGTCTGGAAATCAGTTTTTGCTTCTCATTTGTAAATTATATTTCAAGCACGTCGGAAAGTCAAACGATAAAATTCTACTTAAGACCTATTGTATTGACGAAGTTGTTTCGTGGCTGAAAAGAACTTTTAGACTGTCGCGATCTGATAGCAGATTTTGATTGGTAGATGAAAGTACGGAAAGATTAAAGGGTCGTCCTACGCTAAAACAATACCAATCTTTGTAGTCAATCAAAAGGAATATCAAGATATGGCAAAGGTGGGATTTTTAAAGTGGCTGTGTTTATGATGTCGATGTCTGTTTAGGGGAAAAAAAGTGGATCATCTCAAATGAAATGGAAAGCTACATTAGCAAGAAGGTAGTTACAACGCTTTGTATTATAATTGAACGAAGTTTCCAATTGTATATCTCGCATATGATTGCTTCTTTACCTCTGTCGGGTTATTTAATGAATCACCGTATGCTAAGACACAAAAAATGTTACTGTGCTAAATAACTTTCACAATGATGTTATGACTGAAGTTTCTAAAGAAAGTAAAGATGGTGAGAAAAAGAGAATTGATTGCCTATAGCCCATTGCTTCTGATAAACACGTACGAACCAGGGTTGGAAAAAACCCGGGTTTTATATAAAAAGTGCAGACCACTGGGGTTTTTCGGGTTTTATAAGTGAGTTTTATTGGTTTTTATTGGATCTTTTGTATTAATTTTGTAATAGTTCACAATTAAGGTGAAAATTAAAATTACAGTTCTCATCTGTCTTTCATAAATATATAAAACCCTTAAGTCTTAAGTGAAGAAGACAGCATGACAGTAGTACAAGTAATGGAAGTGGTAACAAAGGCAAGGGCAAGGGATCAGAATCAAGCTGGAACAAGGAGAGAATCCGAGTAGAAAAAGAAAATTCTGCAACAAAGATATTGACCAAATAAAAGCTTTGTATAATCAAGACGTGTTCGCTTACATAAATCTGCTATATATGGATATAATCCAGAAATTCTTCAGAAACCAACCGCTTGGATGGCCGAAGGAGAAGAAGGAAAGAAAAACAAAGAACAATGCCAGAAATCCCATTTGTTAGAATTTCTATGAAGATTCCCTGAAGACATTCATTTCTAGTTACCATTTATATACACAAATAAAAAGTGAACATTTAGAGGTTTCGGAAGTTACCCAAATAGGGCATTTCGTTTAGAAAAACAACTGTTAGTTTTATCCGATACTTTAGATAAAATTCAAGGTGATGGATGCTGTTTAGCCGATGCTGTCTCTTTAATTTGGCTACAAATGAATTTCTTGTTAATCATCTAGAAAGTATAAAGAAAAATTTGAATGAGGCGTTATTGTCCATTCATTATGTTGCGTATTTGATGCATCCAAAATATTTGGGGCACCTCTTTCAGAATTTCAACAAGATATGACAGAAACATGGATAAACGAAAATTATCCAGATTTTCTGCCATATTTTCTAGCATTCAGAATAAAAGATTCGGAATATTTTCCGAAATCTCTTTTTAAACCTGCCGTTGTTGAAAAATTCTTGGTCATCAAATGGTGGAAAATACAGCCAATAATGTGTAGTATGTATAGTAATAATTAACATTTTGTAACTAACTGATAGATATTCAATTTTAAAAACCCAGCTGGGTTTTTTTGAGTGAGTTTTGCCCATAAAAACACTCCCTGGGCAATTTTGGGTTGCCCACTGGGCAGCCAACCCTGAAAGAATATCAAACAAGTGATGGAAGAGATTATTCTACAAGCTTCTCCTAATGGCAGTTGTGAATTCTTTTGTACTATACAACGACATACATCATGCCGAAAACAAATTTAGGACGACAAAAGGCTGGTGCCATCAGCAATACCTGTAACTTTTCAGAATGCGAGGGAACATTTTCCCATTCAAGGAAATACTTGCGGACGATAGGATATTTATATCTCTTTTCGATAAATAAATAAAAATTAGTTAAATTATATTTGGGAATTTTGTTAGTTACTGACGGGACATATGTAATTTATTTATGAATACTAGAGAGACAAATAAAGCTCAGACAAAAAAATTTAAAAAATTCAGCAGCATAAATATATGACATAAATATAACTACAATTTTTAATTTATTATTTATAATCTCAAAAATTTATTTAAAGAAATACGATGCTCCTTTTTGTCAGCTACACCTCTGGCAAAGGTATCAATTGTAAAGATCTATAGAATGATATACCCTTACCCTTTGCGGGAGCATTCATACAAAAAATTTCATCTCCGTATTTTATGTTATTTTTGATATATCTAAAAATAACGAAAAAAGGCAAATTTTACTTGAACAATGTATCTGGGGAACAGAATGCCACAGAGTAAAACTTAACGCAGGAATACAAACCTGGTTATAAAGCACCTTACTTACAAAAATTATCTCTAGAGATTGGAAAATACGCAAAATGAGCATCTGTATCTTTTGATACGTATATTTCTTCCAAACGTAGAAATTACACCCGTTCTATTACGTCGTATGTCTCAAACAGCTCTGGAAAAATAAAATAGGCAATTTTGAAAAAATACGTATATCAAAAGGTATAAATGCCCATTGTACGTACATATTTCCTGATTTCTAATTGTCACATCTTTCAAAATTTTCATGCATATCATTCTACAAATACATTATAAGAAGATAACTAGACCTGAACACCCATGCTTTGTTCGAATTTATTATTACTACCAAAATAATGATCGGAAATTTATGTAGCTCCTCTTATCTTCACATTCATTAATTTCTAGTGATGCTTCGAGACCAATAATAAATTTTCTCTGATTTATATCTTTAAAGAAATAAGCTGGAATCGGTTTGTAAACGCTTACCAACTGAAAACCCACAATCCCTAGGCATCCACTCCACAGTTAGGATTTTGTTGTGGTTAGATACGCATTCATGGAATAGTTAGAAAAGATTGAGATCTAAATATGAGAAATTTTCCTGAATGCTTTTATCATTCTGCTGACTACGAACATGCTATAACGTGAAAATCCTGAAAGAATGTCGCAATTCATAGTTGTACAATTTAAATTTTTTTTCTCAACGAAATTGGTAAAGTATACGTTTGTTTGCCGTATGAATACCAAATAAAAGGGAAAGTAAACAATAGACAAATTTATTTTCGAGTTAACTGCTAAAATTGAACAAAAGATTGGGAAATTTAGAATTTATACTTAAATTTCCATTATGTTGGCAAACTATTTAAAACGTCACGCTTTAAGGGAAACAATGACTACCCCGTAAACTTTCCGTCTTGATTAATTGTAGTAACAGTGTTTAGTCGTAAGAAACGGTTGTTGCTGTTAATAGCTTGTTACGTATATTAATTCATTTGATTCAAGAGTGCAGTATTGTTTCTCGGTAATCTCTGTTCCGCCAACTGAGTAATGAGGTGGTGGAATAAACAGATTGTAACTGGGGCAGCCTTGTTTTGTGTAATATTGTGTGTTTAATTTAGTTCGCCGTAAAAGGGTAGTTCCGAAGCTACCTACTAACCTTTGAATTACTCGTGCTTGCTACTAATTATTATAACTTGCAAAATGTTACATTCTTTCTATGTTAAGCAGTTTTATTGCTGTAAAGTAGTTAATCTATTGTTTTAATGCATTTATGCTTTTCAGCTTTTTAATTGTAATGTTGAGGATAGTTAAGTTTAGTTTAGCGTTTGTAATACAAGCTAAAACAGAATCCTGTATAACAAGTGTTTTGCTAAATATATCTAAAAGTATGTAAATTAGTTTTAATTAAAAGTTACAATAAGCTTCTAGTGGATACCACCAGATTTAAAAGTCAGAAGCCAAAAATGAAACTATAAAGTCTAATTAAAAGATACACGCAAGAGAATCTGTTATATTTGCTTCTTAACTGCAGCAGCAGTGAGGTGGCAATTTCATATAAAAATGATTCATGGAAGCCCTCTGTTTTAATTACTTCTGCTTCTTAATAAAGGGACTAAACGATTTTCCTTGCTGTATTTTATTCACCTGAAAATTCTTATCTTTGCTTTAGTCCCCTAGCTCTGATGTTGTTCGTACAATTGGAATGCCAAAAATTGATTTCGCTCAGAAAGATAAATTGAAGACTCAATCCAACGGACAGATATACAAGGTACTCTTAAAGTACATAACTGTATTTCAGAGGGTGATTCTGAAGGTCATTCTAAGCAGAAAGGTTCCTACAAACATAAATCGTCCGTACTTTTGTTTTTCAGATACAGGGTGTTTTGGGTTAATGAAAAAAACGCGGATTTCTTTTTTAAATATCATTAAAACTGTTTATTTAATCAAATTAAAATTTGATACGATGTTTCCTCTACTGTAGTGTAATTTGAGCAAAATTTATATAAAGGGTGTTTGGCTTTACGGTGCCTCTATCTTTTTCCACGCAACTTTGATTTTTTCAGGATTACGTTATGGTTTTTATTAATGAAATTGAAGGTTTAAACTTTTGCGTTGGTTTTTTACTTTTGTCGTCTTTCTCTAACTCTAGGTGTTTTCGAGTTAGTTAATTTTTATTTTCCAAGTTTGCTTCTTAAAAAATTTTGATACTAAAAGACTAGAGTATAAGCTATTCAAAGAATAAACATCCTAATTAAGTAGTGTTAAATTAAATGCTGGAAATGATTTTTCTCCGCCACAATGAATGATTCAAGCTCAAGAAAGATGTTAAAAAAATTGTTGCTATGGTGGGGTTTCTTTGAAAATGGGGTTTTAAATGTCAGTGTTCCGGTATGTTGCTATAAAATGTTTCTACCAGGTGGATAGGGTTAATTTGATTTTTCTGCAAACTCTTTGTTAAAAAGGAATTATTTACGGGTGGTCTCCGCCTTGTAGATCGTTGACTAATTTTAAATAAAAAATTTTTGCCAACAGAATGTTACAAAAATGGTACCATCATGCGGATGTTTCTACTTTCGTTGACTCCCGGTATTATCCTGCTTGTTCACCTTTACATGTTTGTATTTTATAAAGACGTAACAAAAATAAATAAGAAAACTTTTCTAAATTCTTAATTTAGACAAGTCCATACTATAGATTAATAAAAGCAAAGAAAACTTCTGTAACAGCAATATGCAGTAAACAACTTGTAAGAAAATTCCTGACGAAGAAAGAAAGTTCATTTTTAATCCACTACGGTTATTAAAAATAAAATTAATGAAACTTGTAAGATATTACATTTTCTATGTAGTTGTAGGAGGTAGAAATGCGGCAGCGGAATCTTCAATAAAATTTCAGTGCATGAGATATGTAGGTGCACCTTTTTCTAAAGATTTCCTTATTCAAGTTTTCATAACACACTTTTTTTGTTTGCATTTTATTTAGAAATGTGCATTACAAGGACAAATAGTTATTTTTATTTAGAAAATGTATGTTTTGATTTATTCAACAAGAAATCTTGAAAGGAAATTCAGTGAAATAAATAACAACTTCATTATGACACTTTCCGGGTATACAGTCAGTTTTACTATTTTTAAATGAATACTATGAAGACTAGCAATGCAATATCATTCCGACCTTTTAATTGAACGAGAAAAACTGCTTGCATTGAAGTTTTTATTTTAATTGTGTAGTATAATGGCGCAATACGTATCCATGTGCAAAAATTATTGCATTACACTAATTGATTGCATGGAGAGACACAACTCTTAGGGATAATTATAATAGTTAATGAAATTATAGAAATCTACTAAATAATAAATCTTTATGTTACCCTTGTGTTACTGTCTCGTCATTCCTAGCCATCGTTAGCGAATGAAGAGATGAAGATACAAGATACAAATCAAATAAATAAGACGACAAATTTAATTTTAATCAAGTCAGGAATTTTTTCGGTCTATTGTTAAAACCCATTCAGACGCACTCTACAACCTTCTTTCCTCATTTGACCTTTTATAACTTACTATAGCAAATTGAAAAATAAGCAAACTGCTGACATTCAGCTTGTTTTGGTATTTTGATTATCACAAAACAGCTCTTTTTTTGTTCCACATAATATGTATCAACCATGGATACTGACACTCCCATCTACAAGTTAAGTCTAATTACTCAGTTTCTTTTTGCTCGTCTTTGAACTCCATTAAAATAAATTAGAAATATTGCGAATACATTGGTAAAAGCGGAGTTTAAAAATAAAATCATTCTGTTGTTGCAAACGAGCAAGTTTTATTTGTTTAATTGAAACGACTAAAAGTGTCTTCAAGAACTACACAAAATATTATGGACATCTTCACGGATCCTCATAATCTATTACTTTCAGAAGTTTTTACAAGTTGATTTACTCTAGTTACCAATAGAGATCACGGCGTGAATCAAGTCCTACTGGAATGAGAGCCAGGTTGCCACAGTAAACCATTCCGATCTTTTAGAAGATGAAAGCACGAGCGAAAATGAAATCAATAAAATTTGGTACGATCTGTCCACCAGAAATACTAGAATTCCAACTATTATAAATCAAAATGAAGAAGTTCTCTCAAGCGAATTCACTCGTCTCAACCAGAAAAGCTCAATTGGACGAGCTTGTGGCACATTTGGTGCATTATCGGACTTTTCTACAAATTTTATGCCATTACTGCGCAGCCATTCTGTTATCATTGACGAGTAATGACACGATGCCATGTTCATCCACAACAAAACATTGTTAACTTCATAGTTTTTTTTTATAAATGGTAGTAATCTCTTCACAAGACACTCTTTTAGATAGATTTCGACATTCATAGTCGACGTAGTAACAAACGGGGCAGTAATTTTCCCGTTCTGATCGATGGCCTGACAAATTAGGTATCTCTTAGAGAACTTGGGTTTAGGTTTAATTTTGTACAAAACTGAAAATTCATTTTCCTGATTCACGGTATAGAAACCTTGTTCGGGTACATCACGTGGATCAACTGGAACTTAGATTTCGTCGTTCATGATTAGAATGAGGTTAGATTCTTTGAGTAATTTTCGCGCCAACTTTCCACAATTCTTCTCGGCGCGTGTATTTTGGTGCCGTGATTTTTTTATATGATTTCATTTCCAGTTTTTTTCTTTTAATATGAGCAACAGTTGATGGAGCCAAACCGAGTTTTCTTGCTACTACAGATTCAGAAACGCACTGGTCCTTTCTGTACTCACTTTCAACACTTCTTAAAACTTTTCGGGTCATTATGACTGGAATGCGCCTCGATGGTGATTTGGTTTTAGCTTCACTTGTAGTTCGGTATCTCTTAATTATATTGTGGAAAGTACTTTTGGACATACCTTCTTCTTTAGAGTGTTTCCAAGCCACTTTTGTAACATCTAAAGCACAATTTTTTAAGAAATTAACAACATCTTCACTACAGAGTGATTGCAATTGATTGAGGATTGTTGGAATTTCGCGCCGAAGTTTTTCACGTGGTAGGTTGGCTATAGTGTGTAAGCTTTTAGGGTCAGCCGGGAGCAGTGTTGCCAGATGTATGCTTTAAACGTGAAATTTTAATTAAAAAAAATAACATGAGTCCTTAAAGTGTTAAAGATAACACTAAAGTGCAAAATCTGGTAACACTGCCCCTGGATGACCCTAAACGCTTACGCACTATAGCCAACCTACCACGTGAAAAATTTCGGCGCGAAATTCAAACCATCCTCAATCAATTGCAATCACTCTGTACACAACTCGCGTTTCTGCTTATTCATTTTTAATAACTGCACTTGACAACAGAAAACAGACAACTGAATTAAACAAGATAACTTAATCTGTCATAACATGTTTAGTTTGTTTATTTGCGTCACTGATTTTTACGAGAACACTGGATCGTAATCTAGTTCAAGTATTTATTAGAAACCCTTTATCCATATCCACGTTGAGAAAGAGCTCCGCCCGACTCCACTGGTGTGGAAAAGCTGAAATGCGAAAAACATCTGGAAACTATGAACAATCCTATTCCTACTCATCCGTATGGAAACTTCCTGGGAAAGGCAAATTAAGGTCAGTCATTGCCGTATATGACAGCGATTTAATCATTTCGAAAGAGATTGCAACTCCGGCCCACTTGACTGCTAGGCGACTATCCAACCAATTAATAGAGGTTGCTACAGATTTCTAAAAAAGCAGCTTCCAGTAGAACCGTCAAACCACTCGAATGACTCTACCAAGAACCGAATCAAACCAATTTCTAAACTATCAAGTAAAATCAAATCTAAAGACACTGAAATCACCGCCTTCACTCTCAAATTCTCTAATAGTAAAACGCACATTTTTTTCACAACTTATCGGAAAAGCTGCTAACTCCAGACAGTCCGATTTTCTAAAAAGATCTCTATCTATAGCTTTGGAGGCTTTCTAAATAAAGAAATCTCCGCTGCAACGGCTTCCAAAGCTTAATAGATCGACGACTTGGAAAGCCAAAATATCTGCTGCTGTATACAACATCAACGGATCAAAGCAAAAAAAATACAATGACTCAAAGCTCGTTTAACGGCTCAACTTAAACGTAATCCTTGCAAGATTCGTCTCTGTCATCTCTAGCCCAGACTTCCAAACTGCAAACGGTATCACCACAAAAGAGTGCAAGAAAGAGGTGGAAGCACTGATATCTAAGTGCTTTCAGCACTGGAACAGTTTCATGGCTCGTCGCCCAACCTCATTCACATGGAAACAACTTCGGTCTACATCAACATGGAAACCTCTGGCACACTACGACTAACAGCAGCTTAGTGTTTCACAAACCACCTGCTTCTAGAAGCAGGCTTAATTATTTTACTTGAAGACAGTGGCTGGATCTTACTGGGTGGGGACTTGAAGGCCAAACTTCCATCATGGAATATAATAATATCCCTCTACGTCAAGCACATCAACATGGTCGTGGCTTCTCCTCAAATTTCGTGGTAAATAACGAGATTACGATAGCAAATGGCCGAAACTCCTTCTGTTGTAGCTAGGAAATCAGCAGCAAGCTGTTCACTAGCCGCATACCTACCTTAACGTCAAGTTTCAGCCAAAACTCTCCAAGGGAGTTCAGATACAATATACAATATACCTTTTAACTTTCCTCAAACGCATCTATAATTACCTTTGATATTCCTTTATTTAGTATTGAATAGACTGAGACGCCAGTCTTTCTATTCGAATAGTCTAAAAGTCAGAATGGCAATAATGCTTTAATATCTTGACTTATTTTTGTCATAGAAAATACTGAACTGCGCTAGAATGTAAGGAAGTAAAATCATTGGCCTTGTGGTAATGCGATGTTTGGCAGGTTAATAATCATGAATCTTGGAACATTTTCGGTTAAGTAAGAGTTTAGATTTCACTAGTCCATATGATCTTAGTAACTGCTGCCCATAAGTAGTAACGAGCAACATTACGGCAATGATGCTAGAGGAGTGTGAACATTGCAAAATTTCCTTGCTATTATTCGTTTTGGCAATTCCAGTAGTTTTCTCAACGTCATTCATGCTTTTAAGAAGGATGAAAGGATTGAATTTCATTTAAAAGCTAGTATCTGTCTTGAAGATTCTAAGTCTAATCTGATATCGATTTTGGTTACTTAGTTTTAGTTTTTTTGCTGTATATCTGGCTTGAAGATTCTAAATCTAATTAGATGTCAATTTTGACTTTTTGATAGTAATGTCATCGAATTCTTTAATTTTAGGTAACTGAAACTTTAAGCATATTCATCTTACGGTTGATTTTTATTCCATTAAAAGTATGACAGAAATTATTTACTACCTGGTGACAATATTTATTTTTTGCATACGTTGCTATCTTTTGACTAACAATGTACAATATGTATTACGTCAAATTAACTAAGCAAAAACTTAAAAGTTCAATTCCTGTTTAATTTCTATCAGCGACCATAGCTGTGTGGGATTTATTTAGAATTAGGAAAGTATATTAACATATTGTTATATATGTTACTTCCAGAATAAAGTTTGGAGGAAAAGTAAATCATTTACGAAACTATTCCAATGTCTATAAGCTTAGAACGTCCCATCCGTTGTATGGAATGCTTGTACATTGTCTTTAACAGAATGATTATTGTTTTTAGCACGCTATTAGACTTTTATCTGTCTTATTATGCTTTGATTTCTGTTAATCTGTGGGAGATAATATTTATAGTTTTTGCCTTATATCTTTTTATATTTGTTTTGAAACCTATTTTTATTATCTTTATTGTTTCTTTTTAAAATTGCTTGGATTTGATTGTTTTATAACAAATCTCATTATGCAATCCATTACCTTTTAATTACTGTATATTTTATTAGTACGTTCGTTTTTTCATTTTAAATTTGCATGGGTAAATTGAAAATGTCCGTTCCATGTATTGTACACACATTTAACCGTTCGAAAGCATTTTATCTGAAGCATATAAATTTCCAAACTTTATTCGTGTGTAATATAAGCTGTGAAGCGCGAAAAAAATAAATTGTACTAATTTTTTACACCTAAATTACGTTTAAATATTGATCGATAGCAGATAGAAAAGGTGGAATAAACAATTTGAGTGGTTTATACTGAAAACGGGAGCTATTTATAGGATGTTTTTCGAAGTTACCTGGAATATTTGAGGATTTATCGCACTTGATTGTACTATAAATCTCAAAACAAACATTAATAGTTTCCAACTAATATTTTCGTCAATAACCATTTGAATTATAACTAGGGTCCAAACATACCTATTATATGCTATTTATCATTAGGTGCCTTTTTCTTTATGTTTTTGGAGGAAATGATGGAATTTCCCAAGGTTTCCCTATTTGCAAGGCAGATCATGTCAATATACAGCTTTTATGTCGCCTACACAGCTGATTTATGTAGTCTAGAGTCTTATAGAATGTATTTGAAGAGCTTTGGAAAACTCTTCAGTTTTAAAGTCTTTCTAGGTGGTCAGTATGAAACTTAGTATGTGTAATTACAGTTGAGAATTGCATAATCTATAGGTAATAAATCTTGGGAAGAGGAAGTTAAAAACATTTCTCTATTTTCCTAATACGTCGGATATTTATCTTTTTATCCACGTCTCAGCTAAGTTTTATCCTTGTTATTATCGATTTTCGTAAATCCGAAACCATAACTGCTTTCTTAGGTGTTTATTTATATTGTCCGTTTTCCTGACGTTAGGAAGTTTATTGGAAAGGATTTATACATCCCAATCCTTGTTCTAGAGATCAACAGAAAACTCTCTATAAGTTTGAGAAGTAATAACCGATTTCTATATATCCGAAAAATGTCTTCATTTCTAAAACTCTAAAACACCAAAGTTATCACATCGTCATATTAAGGAAAGAAACTGAAAAGATGTGCAAATAACGTCTTTAAATTACCCATATCATCAATATCTATTTCGTTGTTTGAACATTTTTCAAGACGTTGCGTTGTTTTGATTTAAAAAATGTTTTCGTCTCGTATTTTTCTTTGCAAAATATATCTATAAGGATAAATCTTTATTTCTTGAATTGTATTTTCTACATTTTCATAACAATAGAGTAATAGGTTTACATTGTCTCAGTTTTTATTCCGTTAGGTACCTACTAAAGCTGTTTACAACTAACGAGCCAGAACCTATAGCGACGTCGCCGTCGAAAAGGTCGAATGGACACCGCCAAACACGAGGAAAACATAGCCTG
This sequence comes from Ignelater luminosus, assembly GCA_011009095.1. Classification (NCBI taxonomy): domain Eukaryota; kingdom Metazoa; phylum Arthropoda; class Insecta; order Coleoptera; family Elateridae; genus Ignelater; species Ignelater luminosus. The sequence goes on from VTPC01090671.1 coordinate 248,723, forward strand.
TTTACTTTGTACCGGGATATGTAAAGTGATCTCGTTTCATTGTGCCTTCTCTAAAATAATATTTCACGAAACTTGAAAGAAGCACTCAAATGCGCATTTCATGTTTTATTTATGTGTAACTCTAACACTCTTGTTATTTTCTAAAAATTGAATTTGAATTCAATTTAGCTAATTAAGAACTGCTTAATAGTTAATTGGATTTAAAACATTTATATAATGCATTGAAGGGTAGGTACGTAACAGTAAAAGAGAAATACGATGTAAAACACTGCAGGCATTTTATATATCTCCGTTAAAGAAACTGTTTTATATATTGAATTTTCCATTCAAACAACGTTTTGAAAACAAAGAAAATCAAATTGAAGTAACTTAAGTAGTCACATACAAATGTCCACTCGCTTGGAATAACATAGCCTATTCACAATGCCTTTATATTTATTGAAAATAAAATTAATGCCATAAAAGGATACTGAAAAGGTCAGATACTTAATCAAAATCTCGATGAAAATATTGCTGGTAAACTGCACTTTTTTTGCAAGAATGCATTAACAAAATTAAAATAATCAGTGCATTAAAATTCAGAAACAGTTTCTGATAAGCTATCAAACGCAAAAATTCAAATAACCACGTAACAAAAAGGTCAACGGCTTTTGACTAAAGATGTTGAAACATTCTCTTGCAAAGTTTTCCAAACTACGCAACTTTAAAAGTTTGGCAAGAAAATGTGATATAGCCTTCTAGATGGTACATTTCCATAATTTACAGATGTATTTTATTGAAAATCTGTGATAGAAATTATTAACTGTTGGAATTTTTAAAAGATAAAGAATTATTTTTTAGAAAAAACGACTGTATATCGAATGTGTAAAAGGTACTGATTCCGCGTGGTATCTAATTATAATATACAACATGAAATAACTGTACAAATTAACGATAAAAACCTAACTTTAACTAAACTAATTAAATAATTATTATAACGTACATCCAGGCTATAATGAAGCTGTTTGTTTATTTATTTATTTAACGAAATTTGAAATTTTATACACGATACTGCTTCATTTCCTACTTTCAGCAAGAATGAATCTTGAGTTGCTGAAATAGCAACATTTGATGCATTAAAATATCATATAACCATCATGGACACGATTATGAAGTTCTTTGTATCACAATAAAGGAATAGCGACTTGCAGACATTTTCAGTTGTACACAGAAAAATGTTGTCTTTAGTAAGTTACAATAGCCTTCAAACTGCTTTTCTAGAAATATTAATATATTAATATAGCATAACACACAGAGAAACTTTATGAGAAATTATGGACTAGAATTAGAAAGAAGAGTAGACATTACGGAAATTGGTGGTGGTACAAAACGTAGAAACGTCCTAGCTTTCTTAATCATGTTTATTTCTATAGTCAATAGAACTCAACATCTTTGCGTCATTATATTTATATCAATTAGAACTCAGTGAACAACTCAATACAGAGTATTGTTGAATAAATGTATAGATATCTCAAAGGTTGGAGAACATGTGAGAACAGTTTGTTTTACCAAACCCTTCTACAACCTTACAAAATAGGCAACGCTATTGTCTTTCTATTGTCACTGGAAGTTAAAAGAATTTTCTGTGCGTTTATTTTGAGATTGCTTTCTTGATAGTTTCATATCCGTTTAGTAGTATTTCTGAACAACAACAAATAGAGATAAAAAGTCAGCAACCAAACCTAGAGGTCACAACAGAAGTTTAAAGCTGCATCCATCATCAGGTTCTCTACCTTATGTCAATTGTTTCACGTTAGCCGTTTTTTGGCAAATTACATTTTAATGTAGTGCTGGAGTGTAAACTTTTAATCAAAGTTAGGTTAGATGTTAACGTTGTTAAATAACAATTATTGCTGGATGAACAGGGGTATGCTTATTTACTTCTCTTGCAAGTTCTTCAATTCCTGGTCATTCTATAGTGTCATTCATCATTTAATACAATTATTAGTATATTCTGTAAAGCTGTGTTTTTTAGACTCTTCCCCATAGGTTTCTTGAAAAGCGTTTTTTAGGAAACATCATTAGGAAGTACTAGGTAAACTCTAAAAATGTTTGGCCCAAGGGTATTAGAAATCAAACAATAATTTTCATTTTTCAGTATTATAATCGCTCTTTATCTCAATAAATTCTTAAAATTTTTTATACCTCTGGAAGAATAACCTGAATTCTTATTCTTAAAATGGTTTAATATTTCAGGGTTGAGTTCTTCATTACCTGTAATTTTTTTTCTGTACAGATCTGGCTTCGATTATGAAAAGTAAAAATAATTGCTAGTGACCAAGTTGAATATTTAATTCCTGAAACCCACATTGCTAAATGACAGCCTTCCCAGCAACTGAAGTGGGCACTGGCACGCAATAACCTCACTTACGGGACAGTTTTCTCGGTGTTTCTCTTTGAGAATCGCAAAAGATGGTGATCAAGATCTTTTTCTTGAGGTTGTGTTACTTTTACTTTTATTGACCGTCGGGATCCAGGACACCTCCACTCCATAGATTCCTATTTAGACAGAAGATCATGATACAGAACCATAGTTTCATCTCGTGGCAATTGGATCAATCACGTCTTTTTCTTGTGCCTCACAGACTGCTTAAGATTCAATACCGCATTCCACTCGTCGTTGTTTTGGAAGCACTAAGTAGTTTTCGAACCCATCTTGCGGTCATACCAAGATGGTCGTGTAAAATCTGAACCGTGGCTTTTGAGAGTGCACACCTTACTAATAATTATTTAGTTTTTAGTCGTTTGCCTTGTCATTTAGCACATCTTGTGCCAGTTCACTTATTTCCGGAGAAAGTATTTCTGCAGGTCTGCCTTGACAAGGATGATCTTCAACTGAATCTCTTCCTAAGCGAACTTGCATAGCCCATTCGCTGTACACAGCATCTAAATGTTTAATTTTTGTCGGATTTTCGCCTTCTTTCGTTAAAAAGTTTAAGCCTTATAAAATATTGGAATGACACTACTAATGCTAAAATCAAATGATTTAATCTGTAGTGCAACAAAACATAAGGTGGAGGTTGACGAAGTTAAGCATGTTAATTCTTTATCTGCGTTTTCTTTTTTTTTCTTCTTTCTTCAGCTGCGTCCGTTTTGCAATGCATTACATCCACGTCTCCAAAAATAGCACAACGATATAGAGGTGCATATAAAAATTGGACTAGTGGCGAGGATCGACCTGTTAAACTTTCTGAATAGCAGGCATTAGCTTTAATTATAAATACGCAGCTTAGTAAACATCACTTCCTCTTAATAAGATCATCAGAGTCTTGTAATGCTAACATTTATCCATCATGGAACAAGATTTTGGAAGCAAAAAAGAAGTGTTTACCAGTAGCAACATTTGTCACTGAAAATTCCGCTGAAATAAAATTACAGTGAATTCTAGATCTAACACAACGCATCTGCTCCTACCAAAGCAGTATGTTGCAAACGTTACCAAATGAAAATAAATCATTTACAATGATATGTAAGTGGGGTTGTGATGGCAGCTCTGGCCATAATAATTATAAACAAAGATTTGTAGAGGAAGATCAACAAGACTTTTAATATTTATAATATCGTTTGTGCCCCTTCACTTATATTGTCAAATTAAGTCTAACCAAGAAAAAGTTACAGTGGGGCAAAATCCAGCACCATCTTCGGCGAGATTGTGCCGAATAACTAAATTAATTTTTGCGAAAGAGTCGAAAGAGATTATAGAAAAGGAAACTTTTTTAATACGGAAGCAAATAAGTGAACTTGCTGCTACAACAATATCTGACGATGTTGTAATTAACTACGAAATGTTGTTGACTATGGTAGATGGAAAGATTTGCAACTCGTTGACGAATACCCCCTCACAAGTATACTACATATGTCAGGCCGAGTCACATGAAATGAACGATTTAGGAAAAGTATATGACAAGAAGTCTACAACAGAACATTATAACTTTGGTCTTTCAGTTCTATACTCTTGGATCAGATTTATGGAGTGTTGTTTACACATCAGCTACAGAATGGATGTAAAAACGTATCAAGCAAGAGACCTAAATAAAAACATAGTAGCAAGTAGAAAGAAGAAAGCTATAGAAAGGTTAAGACAGGAACTGGGGATTTCAGTAGATCAACCAAAACCTGGCTATGGATCCACTAATAGTAGAAACACGGCCAGAATCTTCTTTCGTGATCCCTTATTAACATCAGCCATAACCGAATTAAATGAAAGTTGAATCAGAAGATTCAGTGTGATACTAAAAACTCTTTCAAGTGGATTCCAAATCGTGTGCAACAACTTAGAAATACATGCTGGAGAGACAGCTAAATTATTTGTAGCGGAATACAAATGGTACTACATGCTATCCAGTGTGCATAAAGTGCTAATTCATGGAAGCGAAGTTATTAAACATGCATTACTTCGTATAGGTGAATTAAGTAAGGAAGCGCAAGAAGCAAACAAATAAAGATTTCAAAGTTGTAAGAGAACATCGTACCAGAAATGAAGATTTGATAAATTATTTATCTCACACATGAGTCATACAAAAATGCTAAATCGCAAACGAAGTTTCAACACTGAAGTATTAAATTTATTGGTGGCACCAGATATACTCCCCCAGAAACATACAAAACGATTACTGTTTGTCAGAACCAGAATCTGACAATTAGGTTACCCTAAACCAATTTTAATATTATTTTTTTTATTTGCTGTGTATATTTAATTTGCAAATTACATATTTACTCTATTATAACTTAAATATAATAGTATAGTGTATTCAGAAATCTATTATTTTATTGATTAATACTATGATACAGTGTTAAAGTTGTATATACAGATAGATTCTTACCAAACTCTCGTATAATAACATCTAAAGGAAAATAATAATTATTTCCTGATAATTATGAAATTGAAACCACTGTGCGACGTCAAGTAATTTTGTTTGAGAACACTAAATACATCTATGTAGTAATATAAATTAGAAATATTACAACACTGATATGCTAAGTTTTCCAAACATTACTAGAACTTTTCAGATCAAAAATTTATTGTTATAGAAAGTTTGGAGAAAATAGTATTAAAGTATTCGAGATTTTCCCTAGCTGCTTCTTATAGTACTGACGGGAGTTAAACGTTGCGAAGATTGTAGAAAACAGAATTTATAATAAAAATGAAGCAACTAGAGGTAAAAGCAATTTTATGCAGACAAATGAATACATTATGAGGATTTTATCAAAACAACTAGTTTGTGTATTTTTCAATAGTTAAGGTAATTTCACTAGAAAACAGTTTATTACAAAATAAGCTTTGTTATACACATAGCATATAAATCTGAATATAAAGGTTCTAAAAGCAGGAAAACAAATTTAGGCACTCAATATTTGAATACGCCTGTTGTTATTTAAAGCAATTTGAATTATTCAGATCTGCTGTGATTACCACCGTAATACTCATATTATCACAACAATTATATCATCTCTAACTATAAAGAGAAGAGGAACAAGACTATGAATTTAAACATAGTGAATTCGGCGTACTTATATGTAACTTTCTTTTGGTAGAATAATAAGTGATGTGATTAAAGTGTAACAAGATATAATCCGCAGATAACGAATTCAATGCATGCATCTGAGTTTGTTAACTGCTAACAAAATGGAATTCTACCTACACATTAAAGAGTTTATTTATTTGTTTCATTTGTAAACTAATATAATATAATATAACTGACTAATGGTATAGGGGGTGAGTCAAATTGGTTGTCCTTATACGATATCACAATATACGACTGATGATAGTTTTCGTGATCACGAATTACTCTATGGCCTGCTTTCGCAATGTTAGCAAAACACATTTTTAAGAAGTTTTGTTCATATCATGGTTATTTGAAAAGCTATCTAGAAACTTTACAGACATTATTACTACAAATTGAATTTGCAGTAGCATGACACTTGGTTAGTTTTTTGTAAAACTTTACTGTTTTCGTAAAGTTCGAACAATAATCTTTTTCCATTCCATTACAAAAAAAACTGATTTTAGGAAATTTGTTTGACATAGAACTAGGTGTGGAAATTAAATTTCTATAGTACAAATGTCTTGATTACGTTACAGATTGCTATTTGTTCTAGAACGATTACAATTTTCCTATAAAATTTTAAAGCGCAATGAAATTTTGCATTTCTACGGGACTTTACGCAAGTTACAGGAATATATAAATAGAACGCGACTTCTGTCTTCTAATGTCTGGGATTAAACAATGAGTAAACAGGAACCTTGCAAGGTATAGGTAGTTATATGAAGTGGTTTATTAAGTGCTGTGTACTTCGGCAATATGAATTCTTAATTCTCATACGCCGAGCTGTTCTGTTTAATCTTCGCTATCGAGTTGACTTTAGTACTGTACTAATTGGGTATGGTATGTAACGAATTGTGACTTGAGTCGTCTCATTTGAGAATAAATCTACCCGGACTTATAGTCAATCCTGATCCTAGTCACGACAATGAGAATGAAGTAGTATTCTCTATTACAGTGTTCCCACTATCATCATAACTAAATGATTGAATACTGTTCTTGATATAAATTGATAAGATAAGAAAACACATAGAGCTGTAGTGAAAATAGTGATTTAGTTCAAAATAATCATATAGTAAATATGTCTTCTCTAAAATTCCATGAGAGCAGCAGCCATTTTTCTGATTCCTCCAAAATTGAATCAGAGATGTCTTCACTAATTAAAAGTAATCGATCGAAAACATTGTACCATTACAGAAAATACGCCAATACAGCCCTGTCTTTCCATCCGTTTTACTTTTATTTTATTAAGATGTAAATTCGAAAAGTAAGTTCTAGTTTTAAAAGTAGAATAAAAGAGAACCTACTATCAATTACGTTGTTAATCTTCTTCCCTCGAAGTCTGAATCAGTCAATATAACATTAACAAAACTAAGTAGATTTGTTAACTTTCCACTGCTCCCGGCGGTATCCAGCTACTTCTAAATTTAATGAATTGACATGGCTGTTCTTGCTGCTATACGTATTGACTGATGGGACTGTAATGTCAATTATTAAGTTAGGAAGTACTTTACTTCCTCGCACAACAGAAAAACAGTCAAATAAAAGAGAATTTATATCAAATAGCACGCCTTGAACGGTATTGAAATTCTTGTTTGCTTTCTCTCTGTGCTGTTTATTATTAATAGGGGTTCATAAAGAACGTCGAATTGTTATGGTAAGACAATCTGATAAACTTTAAAAGTTTTATGAAATTTTAAATGCGGCACGTAATTATTTTGTAATAATTTCCCATAGTAAATTTCTGCATTATTGCCGACATCGATAATGCGTTTCATAACTTAAATGGGATTAGTACGCCTTTTATTTAAACCACCTTGCCATAAATACACCTGGGCAGGTGGGGGCAATCGATTTCACAACTCGGCGCCAAGATGGCGGCTCCCCGTTCTTCGATACACGCGCCCACGATTGACATACACAAACTTTAATAAAAGTACAACACCTGTTTGTATTTAGCCGGATAAACTTTCGTCTGGGTTTCGCATTTAATCTGAATACGAGTGTATTTATCATTGAGGGGATTATTTGGGGTTAGTTATTAGCTTTGACCTGTTTGAGACTATAAATTTTACACTCGGAAAGTGTCAATACAATTAGAAACAGATACGAGCAGTTGGTTTCAAAAACACCACAGCATTTACTAAATTGGGCATGTCAGCTTTATGCTATGTTGGAGGATCTAGCGCATGTTGCGGTTTATTTTGAACTGAATCACTGTTTTCAATTTTCTAATACGGGCAGATCGATTTTTATTGTTCGCAGCAGAAAGAACGCATTGTTTAGAAAAACTAAAAGCAACAGAGTCCCGTTTCAATATTAAAAGTTAAATCAAAACTTTATTTATACTTTATACAAACTACCCTCTTGTAGAAGTTTAGGAAAAATATTAAACACAGAAAGTGTTTCATATTTTAACCCTCCCAAAAAACCTTTTTATCGAGCGGAACTTTCCAAAGACCATTTTCGAACCTGTTCGGCGTTTTATGGTCAACGTCAAATAGGGCATTTACATTAAGTGCAAAGGAGTAACTGGACATATTTACATGAGTTTCTAAATACGCTGAACGCTGCTGAAACGACAGTATGCGATACATGCTTATCTCACCCACAGACGCGGAGCGGTTGGCGGTTTAACGTTCGTGCTAGGTACAACATTATTTCTCATTTACATGACGAAGTTTTTTTTTCACAAGAATTAGTATTTGCTGTGTAGGGTTTGTATTTCTTTATCATTACTTTTTATTGTTGATATAAAAATATTTATTATCATATGGTCATTTCAGAATGCAGCTAATTAACATACGGCTATATATACGATAAAGTGGAATGTTCATGCTGTTTTGTTTGTAGAGATATTGTTAAATATACAGAATTTTGCAAACTTATTTTTAGCACAATTCGGGGTATTAGGTGACTTGTTGGTTTTCCGAGAATTACATCATATCCATTGTAAAGTAAGGCAAGTTAATGTATGAAGCAAAATGATATATTGCTTTATGGCCTATTAAAATACATACAACACTGAACGTTATCAAATGTTGCTTGTTTTTAAAGAAATTGAAGTTTAACTTGTTTGGCAATAATTAATTATGCCACACAATGAAATATCATTCAGGTTCAAATTGTTGACCCAACTAGAAAAAGCCAAAACTCCCCATTAATGAATAATGATTAAATCAAAGCAACTGAATTGAATGTGCTGATAAATTTATCACACGAGACTTGTAAGCAATAATAAACCAAAGTAAAAATCAATTTGGTAACTTTTGGTTCTGTACGAAGTCTACTGGCAAATTTCATCGCTCATTACCTTTAATTTGATTTTGATATCTTTTAAATGGTTCTGATTTTTTTCAGTGTCGATTACCTACAAGAAAACTTGTATGACGTTTCAATATTTAAATTTTTTGCAAAAGGTACTCCTGGTATCAAAAAATTTTGGAAATCTGTCAATGGCCAATATATGGCTGCTCAATATAGTATCCAGCAAAGTTCCAATAATCTCCGTTTTTTTGGCATTTTCAGAATCTTAGGTTAATGGCTATACTCATCAATGTTTGACAAGATTTACATGGATTTTAATTAGGTGCTAAACAGTTTAAATCACATTTTGAGCTTCTGAAATTGGTTAAGCTGTTTCCAAAACTCTTTGATAGTTTTGATCGCCATTGAGAGCAATCTTATTTGGGCTGTTTCTGGCTAATTTGCAATATTTATGAGACTTCTAACTTTAATATCATTAGTAAAATTTGTTTCAACCAAAAAGCCCAAAGATTTACAAAATTGGAATATCTTGAAAATTGGTCATCTTTTGGAAATCACCGAAAATAGCAATTTTGTCATCTAAATTCCATTTTGGGCAGCTACATCTGTAAGTCCATTTTTACTATCTATTCTTATAATTACAGACTGACAAATAAGAACGGAAAATTTTAATTGCTGTGGTTCTTATACAGAATAATGTTGATAGATCCATCTAAGTTTTTGATTCCATTGACTCGACTACGAGGATTGAACACTAGCTTTGATTGATGGAATTTCGAATTAAACTAATAGCGAATAAAATATTTAAATAATAAATAAACGTACTCTCTTATTGTAATGAAATTCCTTAGGTCAGCACTCCTAAGACGTCATAGAGCATTCCCTAAGTAAGAACAGAGAGAAATAAATGTTAGATATACGTTAAACTAAATGTTTATTTAGTTTATCACAGAATTCTAACAGATCAACGCATCTCAGATTTGTTCAGAATTCAGTACAGAAAATTGACCGAAAATAATTAAGTCCATAATGATACGAGAAGCTCATAAAGCCTTTAAACCACCAAATCTGAGCACTGCGCTACTTCAGTCTCTTTTGCTGAATCATAAAATTTCTAAATATTTGCACAAATTCTGTTTTCTTTTTGGCTTTGGGTTTAGTGATAAACTCTCCATCTATTGGTATCTGTGCAGTTCCCCTTTTCACCTAAAATATACTATATCGGATCGCAGACCTAGTAAACAATAAAACTGAAGGCTTTCCAAAACCACCAAATAAAAACGAAATGCTCAAGTCCCAAAACCCAACTCAAGAAGACTTATAGGACTTCTTCCAAGTCCCCATTAGTTTTAAGACAACATTAGATTATTACGAATATTATGATCTTGCAGGAATACAACTTAAATAACTTTTTACTTAAAGTTCTTCTTTTCCTTAGGAACATTTCTTGCCTTTTTAAATTCTTCATCAAATTTTAATTTTCGAAGGATAAATTTTTTTATTTTATGGCGTTTATTATCTCTTTTCCCGACCTTTCTGTGACGATGCATGTCTCTCCAAACTTTTCTTCTTTTTTCCTACTTCTTTGAATTTCGTTTTTGGGAATGTCTGGGTCTAACTATGATTATTTTGTTTGAGAAAGTGATGAAGATGAAAGTGCAGGTTTAGTAGAGGTTGCCTCTGCATGTGGGTCCACCAAAGATCAATAGTTCAAATAGAAAAAGTCTCTTTACTTTACGATGTGTTGTGTTCAAAGTCGGAAATGTTCGCGTATAAATTGCATCAATTATCTTTGTCACAGTATGCATAAAAAACTTTTTGGAAATAGATATTTTGATTGGTTGACGTCGTTCATTGACAGCTCCGAAGGAACCCCAGACCATTAGAAAAATCGTACTTCTCTTCATCCATTAGTGTAGTTAATGTTGTGACTTAGTGGTTAGCGTTAAGATGAAGAAGCAGGAAGTGGTTGACTTGTAAGTGTAAGTTTTTTATAAGTAAATTTTGCAAGAAACAATATATGGGAGCACTTGGTAGTGTAGTAGAAGCCGGTGGAGCAGGTGCTGCAGCGATGTGTGCACCCTGGTAGGGTGATGTACGAGGGCTGTTTGACGGAAGCGTGACTTTCCGCTAGATGGCGCTGATATCGGTAAATCGAAAACATTAGCATATACGTCAGTCTTTTAGAGGCTTAACCTCCAAATTTCATGTCAATCTGTGAAATAGTATACATTTGACAGTTATAGAAATCAATTAAGTTTGTGCTATTTTGTAAATATGGAAAAACGTGAATTTCGTGTTTTAATTAAACATTATTTTTTACGTGGAAAAACAGTGAAAGAAACTGAGGAGAAATTACGGAAATATTACGGTGAATCTGCTCCATCGCATGGAATGGTTTCCAAGTGGTTTAATTCATTTAAAACTGGCCGTATGAGCACTGATGATGGTGAACGCTCCGGGCCCTTACAAACGGTCACTACTAAGGAAATCGTTGACAAAATCCATAATATGGTAATGGCTGATCGACGTTTGAAAGTGCGCGAGATAGTTGATGCTGTTGGCATCTCAATCGAACGGGTGCATAATATTTTACACGAACATTTGCATATGAAAAAGGTATCAGCAAGATGGGTGCCGCGATTACTCACAGTGAACCAAATGAGAATTCGTGTTCAACTTTCAAATCAATGTTTGGTCATGTTACAACGTAATCCAGTTGAGTTTTTTCGCCGATATGTGACTGTTGACGAAACCTGGATCCACCACCACACCCCTGAGACAAAGGAACAGTCGAAACAGTGGATTTCACCAGACGAACGTGCACCAAAGAAGACTAAAATTGGTCACTCGGCTAATAAGGTTATGGCGACTATTTTTTGGGATTCTAAAGGCATAATCCATATTGACTATTTGGAAAGGGGTAAAACAATAACTGGCCAATATTATGCTGATTTATTGACCCGTTTTGATGTTATCTTAAAGAAGAAACGCCCACATTTGGCACGTAAGAAAGTGCTCTTTCATCACGACAACGCCCCATCTCATTCATCCGCAATTGCGATCGCTAAATTGGTACAATTACGCTTCCCCATCCACCATACTCACCGGATCTGGCCCCAAGCGACTTTTTTTTATTTCCGAATTTGAAAAAATTTCTCGCAGGAAAAAAATTCACATCAAATGCAGAGGTTATTGCTGCAACGGAGGCCTATTTTGACGAGTTGCCAAAAGAACATTTCTCAGACGGCTTAAAGAAATTGGAAAGTCGTTGGACTAAGTGTGTAGCACTTGAAGGGAACTATGTTGAAAAATAATAAAAAAAATCTAGGCTAAACCTGTTTTTTATTGAAATGTCACACTTCCGTCAAACAGCCCTCGTATTAGCGGAGTTGTGGTAGAAACACTGTTCGCTTCAGAATCACGTAATCATATACGTTCGCTGTGGTGTTCAGTACGATGGAAGGTAGCATAGAAATAGCGGCAATTAATAAATTTAATAAAATTCTCAAGAAATTTACAGAACTCTTTATTTAATAATGACTATTATAAAGGCAAAGCTCTTCTGATAGTTCTAGGTGGTTTTAGTGACAAGTCCTGACGGCAAAATCTCCAAAAGGCTAACCAAGGGCTGCCCGCAAGGGTTAGTTTGTGGTCTGGTCTTTTGGGATATAGTCATTGAGGAACTGCTCCTATTACTAGACGAAGATGAAAATGCATAAGACACAATAGCATACGCAGACGACGTTATGATTATAGTCCAAGGAAATTCCCGAACACAGATCCAAGAAAAAACCAACGCTGTATTAAGATTGATAAAAAGTTGGTGTGATCGAGTCAAGCTGAAAGTCTCATCCGAGAAAACCACTTACGTCCTGGTGAAGGGAACCCTGCAAAGGGACCCCCTCATCAGGATTGAAGAACAAAGAATAGCACGACAAAGAGTAGTGAGATACCTCGGAATTATGCTTGACGAGAAACTCAACTTCTACCACCACATCAACGAGGCGTGCATCAAAGCAACATCTGTGATGCAGAAACTTGCCACTATCTCCCAGAGACAATACAAAATTCCAACAGCATGTGTAAGATTATATATGAATGTTTTACTAACATCCATTGTAGGGTACGGTGCCAGTGCTTGGGCTTATCGACTTGGTCAACGCGTTAAGCTACAAGAAAGAATCAACAGAGCGCAGCGAGGAGTTCTGGTACGGCTAACGGGTGCTTTCAAAACAACTTCCACGGAAGCACTCTGTGTCGTAACTGGAATCATACCATTCAGCCTCGAAGTGCAGAGACGGGCAGCCATGTACTAGGTGAGGAAGAACAATCCACGTAGGGCAGTAGAGATCCTTGGGAGACCAGCGAACACCAAAAAAAGAAAGGATGGACAAACTCCACAAAAGGAAGAAGACTATATGGTCTCCTTTTAGATGTGCGGAATGTCCAATACCAGTCATCCCAAGGGTTGATCCACTTCCTCACCGGACATGGACCATATCCAGTGCATCTGTTCAGATTCAATCTTTGAGAAAGACCACTGAGAGTGCGGGGCAACAGGAACTCCAGAACATGTCATCCTCGAGTGTCCAATCGCCGAAGGAATAGCTACAGAAGAACGTGCAATCCTGAGAGGAATGGACATAAGGGACGTCATCCAAGATGGAATACTGTTACCTGTGCTGGACCATCTGGCGAACAAGATATCCCGGTACCACTACAACAACTATAGAGGGTAAAGCAACAACATCATCATCACCAAAAATGACCGGATAAGACAAAAACCGATTCAAGACAATCACCATCAAAGGGACACACTTCGTGAATACGAACTTAGTGAAACGCGGAGTGCGCAGTTACATCCCCTACTGGAAATCCCAGCAACCTAGGCTGCTGAGCCAGTAAGGGTGCAACCCCAAAACAAAGACGGAAAGAACCGAATATATATATGTGCGTGTAAGTGTCTAAACTAACTAACAATACTAACATAGAAACCTAAGCTGATACTTACTAACAAAACTAACACTGCACAGCATGTTGTGCAGCAATCAAGAACAAGGGATAGCATGTAAATGTTAGGAAATAAAGAAAAAGTAGAGGGGGGAATACGTCCTGCTATAGAGAACAAGAGGGCAGGATAGAGAGTATAGGTAATTTTGAAAAAAAAAGTTCTAGGTGGTATAGTGAACCGTGCATCATCCCGCCTTTAGAAGTGTTAGACAAAACTACTTATGTACTAATTTTGTTTCCCTGCTTCAGCATTGCTCTTATGGTTATTTAGTATATCACTAGCAGAGTTAGCCGAGGTTTCTCGAGTTTGATATGATATTGTCACCTTATGAAGTACCTTATCCATTCCACTTCTTCTATCATTTTTTCGGTTCAATTTGCCAGAAATGTGTAAGTGATAAAAATATCTTAAAAGCATAGCAGATCTTGACATTGTAAAGGTAGACTTTACGAGCTTCTCTTAAAGACATTATTTTGTCAAATGTAGTTACAGCTTTTATACCTGCTTAATATTATCTGAGTTTACTACAACAAAATAATAGAAAAATAGTCAACGGAGGACGATACGGCGTTCCAAAGTACAAGCGATGCACTGAAACTTTATTTCTGAAAGAAACCTTATTTTTAACAATTATTGCAAGTAATTTCTGTTTACTGGAGATTAGAAAATTTTAGGCAGTACTTGGATTCACAAAATCTTCTGGTTATTGTAGCAAAATAGCAAAACATTTGCGGTGAAACAAAAAAAAAAGAAAAAAGCTAAAAGTTACTAGTTTTGACTAAAATTCTAAAATAGTAGTCCAAAGTCATCGACATCTTGGTATATTTTATAGTGAGGCCCTACCACGAGATTTACCCAGGTTTTGTGTAATTTTCTAATGTTTTCTCAATCCACCTACGAAAATCCGCAGCGGATTATCTTAATGACAGCCTAGATACTGACTCTGTCTAATCAGTAATAACCTGACATTATAATTATTTTCTATTTCCTGCTCCGTTTTAATAAAAATAATGATGTTCTGGTTTATTTTGCAACACACATAGAGTACTACATATCTTGAGATGATTCTTGAAATGAATCTGCCTAAAATAGATTAATAAAATGCTTAGAACTGACTGAATACGTCTGTTATTCTTATATTTACATCTTTCATATAATATCTAATTTAATATTTTTGGTTCTAATACTTGTGTTTTGTTTCAGGTAAGAATTCTATCATTTATAGGGAAGATCACACTTAAAGAAAAACAGCAATTCTTAACGTTTAAGGTCAGTTATTAGTAGAAATTATAGGTTATAAGTTTTCTTTATATATGGATTAAAACACCCGTCTGAACTCTAAAGGATTCGATGTGATAGATAAGCATTGTTTGGTGTTTAGGAGCAAACAGCATGTGGTGCTATTGCAAACATAAGATTACTGGACGGTTGGCAGAATCGTTTGCAAATAAGCCAGTGCCTAATCACCACTGCTGGTAGTGCGTCAAAAGGATTACAGCTTGCGAACACAAGCATCGTATTGAGTTGCTAAAGTTTTCTACATTCAAACTGTCCTCCATTCATTGAATTAAACATCCCTTTCCTGAAAACCACATTCAATTTACTGTTCATTCAGTTTCTATTTTGAAAATACAGTTTACATTTTCCTGAATGAGTTGTGCAGTTGCCGATGCATTATGTGTCTAAAAGAAGGACGCGCTTGGAATATAGCTTGATTGAAGTAAGCTTCTCAATACTGGTAACCCTAAATATACCTAATGGGCATAGAGTGGATGCAGAAATGAGTTGTGAGAAACTTGAATGCTTGGGAGATTATTCTCGAGGTAATTTGGACACTGTGTATACCATTTCCGCAGACTGATCACTGCTGATATGCGAGCCGCAGGTTGAGAAACGTTGTACCAGATAATTTAAAATCTTTCGCGAATATTCATGAACAATTATTTGGTGATTATTAATCAAGATTTTTTTACTTTTAATACTCGTACTTTATTTTACCATTTCCTGTTTGTAGATTTGTGTTTATAAGTAAATAAAAATGTCAGATGAACGTAGACATATATAATGGATGATAGTTTTATGAGTTTTCTGAGTATTTACTATAAACGGTAGCGTTTTATCAACTTTCGTCATAAGAAAATTAAACTTTTAACTAGTTTTGTGGAAGTTATACTTGGACATTCGTGTGAGGACTTCGAAACAGAAATAAGTATGCTACCTGAGACATTACCAACGGAAACATTTCCGAGTATTAGTAATTTTCTTAATTTTCTTATACTTTTCAGTATATTACCAAATTTAAAATACATCTTCTAGTTTATATAATTTTAATCTCTTTTATATTTAAACCTTTTTATAGGCTGAACAACTATTAATATTTCCATACGTCGCAGTAGAATTTCATTTAGTAATAACTAATAAGAAATCTATTATTAAATAAATGAAATATTATTTTCCAAATTTCCTGCAAATAATCGAAAGGAAATACCTCGTCAGATATTTATTTTTAATACATTCTCTTTATTATTGGAACTGACTAACCAATTTGTTAATGGAAGCTTGTTTATCGAATTTTCATTTTCATTTCATTCAAATGTTTTTAAATCGTGATAAAGCTAATTTTGTAATTACAATAACACAAACTAAATAAATCTCATCGCATAATTTTAAACTCGATTTGTTCTATTAACGCAATTACGAAAAGTCAATGTTGATTAAAGGAGAACTACATAGACATTGGCATTATTTCTCAAATAATAATTTTTGCTTGTTTTAAATTTCAAGCTTGAAATCGATTTATTCGAAAGCTACAAAAGGAGAACGCGGTTATTATTAACAGTGGAGTGGCATAAGGTTTTTGCTATTAGGATCAACGTCCAACAATGCACTTTACATAAAAGCGTACAAAAACCGCATTGTACGGTTGACGTAATCGTTTTGTTGACCGATTACACGACGAACTATACTCGGGTAGCCTTTCTATGATGTCACTTTTTACATGCAAAGTGCCTTTGGTGGAATGAACAGATGTAGGATTAGAAGATGAAGTGTGGTTAGAAGTTTGGTTTTCTTGTTCGAGTAGGAAAATTACAAACTTTCAAGGAAACTGTCATCCTTGCGTATATCTGGAAGCTTATTATTTAACCTAATTGTAAGTTATACAGAATTAAAAAGCAAGAAGACGAAACCGCACCTCGAGTGGAATATGCAAAAGACAATAATGGAAACTGAAAAGTACAAGTTATGAATATCTTTTTAGAAATTCTAGAATCTACAATACTGTTTTTGCTAAAAGAGTTTTCTTGTTTTTATTGTTACCAATAAATGCAATTTTAAATTAGTTCAAGTTGATTTTTTAAAAATATGTGTGTTATTAGAATGCAATCCTAGATCAAAAATAAGTTTATGCGCTGTTTTTACTTAAAGCTGGTGATATTGCAGAAATTTTTCTTTTATTTATTTGAGTAAAAGATAACGTCTAGGTAAGATTCTTCAATATACGACTGACGTGACGTGACGTCTGGAATTTTTCGAAATGAACTCTGCCACCTACGCCTACGTTACCAAATAATGTCACGAAATTCTATGCACGTATTTCGTAAAGATTTGTCAGTTTCTTCTAAGGATTAAGTTACATAAAATTTGATAAATTAATTGCAATTAATAATAATTTAATCTAGTGACATTTTTACTTAAGCAAACGTGATGGTCTTGATTTGCAAGTTTTATCATTACATGAAAATGACTTCTTCAACTGTAAGCATTTTTTTTTAAGTTAATGTGCCCGAAACAGCTATATTACGAATATCAGTAGTTTCTTGCACCATCTTCATATTTATTGCACTATTTATGTAACTCATTAATAGTGTGATATACAGTGCGTCTCTATTTTAATCTCGAAAACTTAAGTAAAGTACAGAACATCAAAGTATAAATAAACTATATCATATCCATTCGCTTAATCCAAAAAGCATTTATTTTCAAATTAGTGAGTTGATTTCAATAACTGTTGTTAAAAATTTTGTTACTATTCTTCGACATCATTTGTACTGTTAAACGTGTGTGTGTTCGATAGGTTAGCAGTTCGAGTTACTTAGTTCTTAATTTATATATTTTTTTAAGTTCATTGTTTCTGCAGGATTCTTTTCATGCAACCTAGATCTTTAGGAAGATGTTGATGTATTTTTTATCTTTGCTATCTATTGCTGTATGAACAGACATGCGGTCGACGTTGTCTTTTTCTCTAACAACATTTGTTACTGAAACGCAAAAATTGAGTCATTTAGGCAATAATAGAAGTTTGATAGGTTACTGTCAATTTTTCAAACTGGGAATCTGAGTCTGTCCATAATTCCATACTATAAATGCTTTTTGCCTGTGGTAGAAGTTTTTTCCATGTCCGCAATTACTGTTAGGTGCTGCTTAACTGAGAATATTGCTTGGTTTTCTGAGATGTCTCAACAAGACACGAGTTGGTTTACTTTTTTTTAGAGTTTTTCTGCATTATCCGTTTTGTATTATTTGTATTTTGGATCACTGCATCTGTCTTAAAGTATACTCACAGGCTAGATGCGAAATTGTGGTCACAGTATAAATATGATAACGATCGATCAAAAGTAAATCCAATCTGAAATGAAATGAATGAAATTTCATTGAACTTCTTTTTACAAATAAATAAAGTAAATAAAACTTTCATGACAGAGATAAGCAACAGATAAAACAGACTGAGCAACTATATAACTTTCTTCTTTAATAGACTTGGATTGGATTTACTTTTGATCACGCGTTATTTGCTCTAATGAAATTTGGACATGTAGGATTTTTTATACAAGTTCAGTAGAAAGGTCACGACTATCCCATAGCGGATTTGAATGTACTTTAACACGAGAATTTACAATTAGACACACAAGATACCTCTGCTTATCTGTTTGTACTTTATGCTTAAATAATCAACGCTGTCTCTTGTTTATTTTCTTTGCATTTACTTTGTAGAACTCCATGTTAACAAATTACACAATAAAATGTGTGGTTCTACTAACATAACCTAACTTTATTTGTCTGGCACATTTTGATATCACATACCATTATCGAAGGCATAAATAAATAAGTTGTTATAGTAACCAGTTAACTTGATTTAAGTTTCAACCAGAAATTGTAAAATTTAGTCTTCATCCAACACTTGCGGTAACGGCAATTTTATTAAATAGGTCGATTTGCTCATTTAGCTGGTTACTATGATAACTTATTTATTTATGCCTTTGATAATAATATATAATATCGAAACGCACCAGGCAAATAAAGTTAAGTTGTATTAGTCTAATGGTATAATATTTATTATGTAATTGGTTAATACTGTTGTGGCGAGCTTCAGATATTTGGCATACAATTGATCAATTTTGAGCATAGAGAATGTTTTTTCAACATGGAAGCAAGAAGTCAGAATTAAACAGAATTCTATTTAAAAGCTTTTAGAGACTAATAACGGACTACATTGACTGATCGAAAGACGTGTTTTTCTGGCTGATTGTGGGATTCTTGCAGTTTCTTCTATTATTGTCTTGTTTTCCGTTTTAAAATTCTCCAAAAGTCTTTAATTTTTTACATGATTGGCAAATCATTTTCAAACAATAAGATTAATGCCCAAATATTGTAATGTCAAGTTCGTGATGATCTATGGTAGCACAAATATGGACGAAACAAAAACACAGATTATCCTTTTTTAGAAAGCTACGTAACGAAACTGTTAGAACCTTATTTCATACAAACGAATTCCCTCATCAACAGGAAAATATCTACAGTTGCTGATTACTCTTTGTTAATTGGAAACAATTGATGTTAGAAACCTCCGTTACCATAAATGAAATAAAACTTTCCATAGACTAGTGATTTTAAAATTTTAAAAACAGTTTAAGATACAAAAACCATCATCGACTTTATGGATTCATAAGATTTAAATTTCATAGCAGTGGTGATTCTGTGAACAATTCCAAATATACTGTCTAAAATATATGCCCAAAAGTAGAAGTCTCTTTTGCTGATCGTGTACTATGCCTCTGTAACGGTAGACTCAATTTGAGCTAGCTAACAGGTTCTTGATCTTGAACGTCATACACATCTGGGTTGACATTAGTCACTGCATTCTATCGAATAGAACTATAAAAAGAACTAAATAAAAGAAGTGATAAAATATCATGAGAAAATAGTTTCGATTTTTTAATGAAATTGACGTACAAAAATGCAAGCACAATGACGCAAGACTAGGCAAGATACAGATGCTAGTAGTACTTAAGATGCAAACTAGAATTTGCACTGATTCTAGTATGTTAGTGGAGCATTTTGACATTTGCAGCTCTACCACAAAAGTATTACTGCTCGAAAAACTTAGCATCACACGTAATAAATTTCGACAGCCAATTAATGCGGCTCTGAGAATTTTGTTCATGTACAAAGCAAATAATAAATATTTTTATTTCAGTTTATTTTAGTCATTTAGGTTGCCGGGATTTAGAGACTATCCATACAATTTACATTACAGGTTGTATGTTTGACTTAACATAACCTCGTTTTATTTGAAATAACCAAACAAAAGCAATTTCAGCTAACATAATCCCACTTGTATCCTAAAATAGACCAATAAAGACAGTTTTATCCAATGCAATCAAAAATAACCATATAACTATAAGCTAACCTATAGTAATTTAGCCTAACTTAACTCAAAGCAATTTTAACTGACAGTAGTGAACCTAAGCTGGTTAAAATAATTTATTAGTTTTATTGCGTCTCTCTACGTACTAATACAATTAACACAACAACAGTGCAAAAGCCTTTACTTTTAATTTTTCCCAACATTGTGTTTTCTGTTTTCTGAAATACACGCACATTTGTAAACAAGATGATGTGAAAAAGTAAGAAGAATAGACAACAAAAGGAAAAGATGGAAAACATGGTAACAAGAACAAGAAGAATTGAGTGATGATAAATTAGACGCAATATTGGCGACCGTGAAAGGACTAAGGGGACAGATTTCGATAATGTGAGTTATAGTCTAACCACCAGATGATGGGGCCAGGAAATAGTCAACTGTGTAATCAAGATTAATGCATATTCAGGTTGAAGATCAACCAGTGGCATGTAGTAGAAAATACAAATGCAACGCATGTTCTCGAAACTGACTAAAAGAACCCTGGGAGACCGACATGTTTTTAATTATAGCACGAATAGTCAGACAGACGTCCATACCAAGGAAAATGAAAAGATCAGAGGAATCTGGAAAAACTGCATTGTACGTTAATCGACAGCAACCTGCCAGTCTTGCAGATTTCAAATAAATACATGGACAATCAGAAAAGTGTTCAGAATATAAGTAAACGAGATTATTTCAAACAAATGTTATTTGTGCCACAAAAGACTTTACTTCAAGTAAACAGATGAACAATCTCACAGAGATGAATGTCTAAAACAAATGGTGTTTATAAACAAAAAAAATGAAGAAATATCTAACCTGGTTTCAAGTGATGCAAATAATCCTAAATCAACACTGGAAAGCAGTGACGGTCAGGTCATAAGATCGAGTTGATGATAGAGAAGAAAGAAGAATCAAAATTAAGGAGTTTGCAACTTAACGGAAGTTCAGAATGAAAAAACAATACGGTTTTGTGAAGAGGAATGGAGAACAATGATATCGAGATCTATAGTATCTTCTGAAAGATGTTTTATTAAAATTTTTGGAAAAGTATTTGAACGATAAATTACTGCTTCCATGGGATAATGGACCTGAAGACTATAGCTTATTTTCAAGGGTTTGGTCCTGAACACACTAGTGTATCGTTCTCGAGATTAGATAAAATACATTTTTCTTGTCAGGGTCGATTTTAGCGTTTGTTTATTTTGTCATTTAAATGTGGATCTTTCATTTAAACTTACACCAAGGTTCATGTCTTTCTAACACTTTAAACTTTGAAGCATTTGTTTAGAAAGAGTCTAGGGCATTAAACAAAAAAGAAAGGAAAAATATGTAATTTTCTCCTTAAAAATCTTTTCAATGACTAAACTCTTGGAGTTCTTATAATTCTAAATTCTTATTGAGATACATTTTCCTAAAGAAGCTAAATTAGGATTAGAAATCGTCCAGATCGTTGACTTCATTTTTAAATTTCCACACTTCGAGATACATTCGAGATTTGAATGTACCTTAGAAACTGATCAATAAACAATTAAAATGTACCTACCTACCCAAATGCTGACGAAAGCTTCAGCATTGTTTTCTGAAGATTTCTTTTCACATTGTAATTGATTAATGAAATCAGTACTAACAGGAGCTTTAAAATGAGACAATGCATTCCGGCCTATAAACGTTTAGTAATGTTTTTTCCTCAAATTCTAAGATCCTTCTCAGTTAAAGTAGAAAATCCTAAATTTTTATTGTCAGTATCAGTCACCATTCCCTTTTCTTCGGACAGCGATATATCAATGAGTACGATTCACTTTGATAAAGGAATTCACGAAGTCACAAAACTGGGAATTTTTAAAAGTTTTGGACGCAATTTTGGGTAGGCACATATTGATCAGTGTCTAGAATTATTTAAAGGGCTAGATTCCAGTTCAAAAATACAATTATTGTATTGTTGGCCGTGCATGTTCATTGATTTTTCAAATTTCTTTGCATTCTCATTACTTCTTTTCAGTAAAAATTCTCAGTCTCAGATGTCTTGCTTGTTCAGTTTAAGTACCTAATTTCGTTGCTTTATAATTCAGGAACCTCGCATACTACTTTTCTGGAACACGCTTCATTAATTATTATTATTAATTCCATAATTCCTATTTGCTGTTAACTACCAACAATTATTATAAAACATAAAATTCCGTAATATAATAACAACTTGCTTCTGCAATATTATTAGTCATTAATGTGTTTGATAGCTTTTACAAAGCGGAATTTTTTTACAACTCTTGTCGGCTTTTCTTTTTTGCTACCTTCCGAAAATACGTTACAAAACCAATTGTAATAGGATATGCAAGGTTTAATTGCATTAAAAAATTAATTAAAGTAATGGCTGGAATCAGCTTGCCCCAGTTTATTAGATTAACATTAAAAATTACTGATGGCGCAAGCGCGCCGCGCGTTTTTG
>VTPC01090672.1:10333-107508 GCA_011009095.1 Ignelater luminosus
GTTTCTCCTGAAAATGAAATTAACCAAGATCTCTAGAAGAGAACTATACCAAAACGAAGATCCCTTCTTAATTACTTAAACTTCTTCTAGTTTTAAAAAGAGTTTGAAAACCCAATAAAGCTTCAGTCAAGATTAAGTTCAACACTCATAGGAGTTCAAAATACTATTCTAGAGTTGGGTGCATTACATAAAATAGTTGGCAATTGATTATATAATCCATTCATACTGCATAAGAGTTGTTTTCTGGTTTTACGTTATGGCTATAGAAAATGATAATAAGCATCTTCAAACTACAATAACTCATAAACTTTGAAGTTAGTAATTTGGGCCTGGCTCGTTGTGAACACACCCTTGTAAACACAATCTTTATTCTCGGAGAAGGAAACAAAACAAAAACAAATTATAAAAATTTATTTTACGTTAAACTGAAATATAGTACGTTGGAAAAGGCAAAACAAACAGTAAAAAGTTTATTGTCCCACAAGAGGTATAGTTAGTTTACCTTTTGTTTCATTAAATGACAGCAATTTTAATTGCACGGCATCTTTTCAACAAAGTACTTATTAACGTAATAGTGTAAAAAACACACAATGTGGTTGTTTAAGTACACAACAGTTAGAATGTATACAAAACTGCATTCGTAAGTACTTTATAATTTATACCTACCCACAGTGGTCCATTTAAGTGTGTACGTATGATTACGTTATCACGTTTAGTAAAATGTACCACGTGGACATGCATAGTTAACTAATTTATTACAATTCTTAATTGAATTTAACAGTACGATATTTTCGTGCAGCAAAAGAGAGGAATGGTTGATTTGTGATTGTGTTACATTTTTTTGATGGAAAAAGAAGTATCGGATTATAATAATTAAAATTAAATTTAATTCAAACATTTGCGGTTCGTACTTTATATTATAGGAGGGCACACATTGCAAAGCCCCATGAAATTACGCCGTAGTATATTTTATAGCGATTTTTATCTTGTTTTGTCCGCACTAGTCTGTTTAAAATTTAATTATAGAAAGATCTTTTTAATTTTTTTCTAAGATCAATTTAATTTAAGTTGTTAGATTTGTCTTTTAAGCTATGTGATTGGTAACCTTTGTTCTATGAGCAACTTAAAATGTTGGGAAGGTGTTTATTAATTTAATAAATTTATTGTTATTGTTAATTGAAATATAAAAAATGAATCCTTAAGGAGAGCAGACCGAATTATCAAAATTAATGTGCGCCAATGGAAGCAATTACGTCACGGTTGTCATAATAACAGTAGCAATGCAATTAAATTAGTTTTTGCTGATAAAACCTTTATACTAAAAAATCCGGTTTCGGGAGCCAAGTTTGTTCACCCAAATCATAATAAAAATGAGAGTAACTATTTCAATGATGGCTTTTGATAATTTGATTCTATTGGTATGCGATTGTTAGGTGTCACTGAGTATCCTGATATTACAGTACTTGCCAATTCGCTATATGAAGTTTAGGTTTATGTACGGCAAGTACCGACTTGCTATGTCAAATGAGACTTTTCAATGCGAAAAGCTAACACCGATGTCAACAGTTAAGCAATGTCTAGAGGTGTGCTGCAACTTCACTAGACGCTACTTATAGCTTATGCCTTTAACTGTAAACTTTATTGGAAATAAATGCATCTTTAGAATCTAAAATGAATTCTACATAAAATAGGTCAGTTAATTTTTTTCAGGAGTATTCGAATAAGCTATAACCCATTCTTACGAAAACTATTCTCCACTATTGTCCTGTAGTTACATTTAATTTCAACCACCCTATACGGTTTGTTTTTTAAAAAAACTATCTTTAGACATCCCCTTTTAGTATAAAAAGTTGAGATTAAAATACCTTAGCAACCATTCTTTGGCAGATACACGAGGTACATACCATTCCTCTTTCACCTCATCTTTCATCTTCAACCTTCCCCTTCCTCTTCTTTTCTTTCCTCCGACAAACTCTTCCAAGACGTCTTTTATTAAACAATCCCTCCTCAATACATGTCCTATTTAGTTCTTTTTTCTTTTGTTTACAACATCCAACAGTTCCCTAAATTTTTTCCCTACGCTCTCTAAAACTTTTCCATTCCTTATCCGATCAGTCCATTTAATGCCTAATAATCTTCTCCACAATCATATCTTAAAAGCAGCAATTATTCCTTTGTCTATTTTTTGCAGTGTCCATGTCTCACTCCCGTACAAAAGCACACTCCATACAAAACACTTCACTAACATTTTCCTTAGATCTAAATCGACTTTACTTGTCACTACTCACATTTCTTTGAAAAAGCTTTCTTTCCCATTGCAATCCTCGTTTTTATCTCATTCTCATTTCTTCAGCTCGTTGTTTGTTCTGTACCCAAATACCTGTCCACTTGCTCAATTTTTTCTACGTCTATTTTTACCATCATATCTTTCTTCTCTTCAATCTTCACTACCTTAGTTTTCTTTACATTTATCATCAGCCCGAACTCATTCCTCATATTATGCAGCTGTTGGAGCATGCTTTCCAGCTTGTCCGTGGTTTCAGCAAGCAATATCATGTCGTCCACAAACCTTATACTTACTATTCTTCTTCCCCCCACCTTCACTCCTTTTTCCAGCAACGCTCAACCATATATTCTACATGGATGTTAAAAAGCGTAGACAACCATGGGCATCCTTGTCTCATTTTTCTTTCAATGTTGAACCAACCCGTTCTTTTATCTTCAACCTGATGACAGCTTCCTGATTTAAATACAAACTTGCTGTAAGCTTTCGTTCTCTACAATCCACCCCTTTTTCTTTTAATATCTTTATCATTTTTTTTCAAAACACACAGTCGAAAGCCTTTTCGAAATCAACAAAACAGATGTTTGCTCTTCTTCCCTTTTTAAGATATCTCTCTCCAGTCATACGTACTACACCTATTGCACCTCTTGTGCCCACTCCTTTTCTAAATCTATACTGCTCTTCTGCTACGTTCTCTTCTATCTTCTAGCTAGCCTTTTATTTAACACCCTCAACTGTATCTTTGCTGCATGTGTGGTCAGACTTATCGTGCGGTGTTCTTCGTATTTTTTGTATCCTTCTTTTTGGGTAGGGGAATCATTCCCGATCGTAGAAAATCTTTTGGCCATTGTCCGCTCTTATAAATCGTATCACAGAGCGATATGACTTCTTCCAAACCTTTCCCCTGCAATCAGTTTATCAGTTCTCTACTTCTTCCTCTCTGTTTGTTTCCAGTTCTTGCGGTTTTCCTTTAGCTCCATATAGGCCTTCCATGTATTTTTCATCTATTTAGCACTCTTCTTCGTTCTTCAGTAACATTCCCTCTTTACTCTCTATACTTACCTCATTTCCATTTCCAACATTTCCTTTACTTCCGTCCCAGCTAATAGATCTAACCTTATTCTAAAGAATGTCATAGCTCCCAGCTCTTTCCAGCTCATTTATTTCCTTGCTTTCTTTCTCAAACCAATAATTCCTCGTCTTGTTTGTAATCTTTCTGAGGTCGTTGTTAGCTTTCCTGTAACACTTTCTTCCTGTCTCTGTATTTTTGTCTTTAAACCTTTTCATCTTATCTATTTTGCCTACCATTGTGAATGTAATCCATGGCTTTTTTATCTTCGTTCTCTTTCTACAACCAACCATTTCCTTACTAACTTTTTTTATACCCGTCTTTATCCTGCACCACTCCTCTTCTACACTTTCCGAGGCAACGTTCTTAACTGAATCTTTCATTTCTTTTCCATTTTGTGCCCTATTTTTCTATATTTAACGTTTTTAACCTTTCCAAATCCCACTTCTTTCTGGTAGCTGCCTTCTTTATTCTTTTAAGTCTTAGCTCGCTGATCGCTGTAAATATCCGCCCTTGGATATCCACAAACCCACTTTAAACCGTTCCTATACCGTTTCTCTATCAGAATAAAATCGATTTGCCTTCTATATGCATCACCAGGTGCTTTCCAAGTAAACAGCCTCCTTTTATGATTTCTGGACATAGTGTTTTCTTTACAAAACTCAATCAGTCTATCTCCACGATCATTTCGTTGTCCCAGTCCGTACTTTTAGACCACTGCATCTACTTTTCCTTCTCTCACATTTGCGTTCCAGTTTTCTATTATCATCTTGCAGTATCTTTTGTCTTCACTTCTTATTACGCTTTTTATTCTTTCATAAATTTCTTCTACTTCATCGTCACTGGTCGGCATGTATACCTGGATGATTAGAATATTTTTTGGTAATGCATCTATTTTAATAACTATGTAATGTATCAGTCAAAAATAATAATGAAATAATAAAGAATGATTTTATTTACAAATAAATGCCTATAATATTCTTATTCTCCAAAATAACGTCTCGTAAATAACCTTCCCGGACCTCACATACCTACTGTGGAAACTTTTTGCCGACCAAAATAACTGGCGGTTTTCAATTTCTCAATGGTGTGTCAACGACTAGAGAAAAGCATTTTTTTGGGGTAGTCTCAAAGAAAAGAATTGGTAAGTCATAGGCTGGGAAACCTAAGGAGGTCACTGGATTTTGGTGAAGTGCAAAATGAGTCGATCGGGAAACAATTGTCGCAGTCTAGCCATGCAGGTGCGGGCAGTAGCATCATCTTACTGGAACCCTACAGTTCGTCTTGATTTGGATATCAGAGAGGCGCTGACCAAATGAAGATACCGTTCGGTGAGATCCTGATTATCTTCGAAAAGATATACGCTAATAAAACCAAAGCTGGCCAATAACAATATTACCCTGAATTAGGCACAGAATGCCATTCTCATCTGTCCGTCTTTGGAACGTAACTTCTGTACCACCTTGACTATCCTTTTCTTCATTAAGAAATCTTCTCTGTTTCTTGTCGTTGTTTAATTTCTTTATTTTCTCGTTTTCGTGCTTTAAATGTTTTTTTTTCATTTTTTGTAAAAACCTCGAGGGAATATAAACGTTGAAATAGGAGAACAATCTCTCCATTTTGAAGTTTAACTCAAGTCGCACTATGATATACTTCAATAATTCGTTCTAAAGACCAACTAACCACTTTGTATTACCTGATTCCACGTAAACCATGTCATCAACTTTTAGATTACGAAACGGCTTTTTATTAGTATGAACCTTAATCCTTTGAAGGTATTTGTACCTTTTTTTAAAAATGTGACAAATCAATAGGTACTATTCAAATCAGGAACTTCGGTGTATGTAATGAGTTGGTAATAATTCATTTTCATCATCTGAGGTATATGTTAAGGGACGCGCATTGATTACTGCTTTATACACATTCATAATACATTGACACCCTTCCCACCCTCCCCCACCAAGCAACAGATGAAGAATTTCACAATTGCATCCCAATTTATCTTGCTGGGATACTAACACTAGTACAATTTGCTTCATTATCCGAATATACAACGGAGATTCTTTTTTTTTCTACTAATGGGCCTACCTACTATACAAAGCCATATTGAAACCTATATGGTCATACGGTGTAGAACTCTGGGGACGCGCTAAACCAACCAACACAAAAATACTGCAGACGTTCCAGTCCAAAACGCTTTGCATAGATGCTGAACGCACCCTGACTTGTTTTAAATCAAACCATCCATGAGAACCTAGAAATTCCTCTCATCACATCAGTAACACGACAGAGAGCAATAAATCATAAAAATCATATGACAGACCATGCTAAAAAACTAATTAGAGTTTTACCCAGCCAATACCTAGAAGAAAGAAAATTCAAAAGAATCTGGCCTATTGAGCCCACTACTTAATCCATTGTAAGCTGTTACTGAACAGTCTCTCTTACGAGATATCAAGCTATCACCACTTTTACTTATTACTTGGCACTTTGTAAACGAGTAGATTGTAAATTTGCGATAAAGAAAAATGAGCCTACAAAAAGAAAACTTTCGGTCGTAAATGATCTTACCAACTCTAAGTGCACGGCTCTAAATACAGCGCAAGTAAAAACAACAATCGATACTTGTGTTGTTCAGTTAAATAGACGCCTGTAATTTTAAATGCTGATGTGGCCTCAACTCTGCTCGATCCTTTAAATTTCGCGCTCTTCATCCCCCCGCTACTTTTCCTCAAAATCCAAAATCTTTCTTGTAAAATTCCCAAAATTGGACTTAACTTTACATCAAAAACAATTCTGCAATGCCTATACAGGGCGTTTCTAAAATATTTGACCAAACTTTACCAGCATATTTTACAAGTCATAAGGATTCTTCTTAATTACGCTTAATTTGGTACTTGAAATTCTGCAGCCACTTTCCTTGTCCTCTTTTCAGAATCCTCTTCAATCGTGTCGAGGAATTTTATTTCTAAATTGAGTATTCGGACAGTTCTCTCTATACCCTTATTAGCAACGACAGGAGAAAAAGATCGAAGTCTATAGTGGATGGCAAAAGAAGTACCTTTAGCTGGACATTATCTTTCAGGGAACATATTTCTATAAGGACGTTGATGTCTGGATATCTTAGAAATAAATGATAGAAGATGCTCTGCTGGAGACAGATCACTCCGCATCCTTTTCTGTTATGCGTGACTTCTTGTCTGCTTTTTAGTTACTATTAAAGCCAAAGAATTTGCTCTCTCAAGTTGTTTGGTATTCAACCAGTCATACTTAACCGCTGAACAGGCTGAGGTTAGTATACTCACAAATTTTGCTAGATCCCGAATCTTGCAGATAAGTTGTTAGTTGTATTTCTGTGACTAAATATTAAGGAAATGTTTGATATGGAGTTTCTTTTTCAATGGTAACGTAAATTGTAGCATTTGACCATCATAATATAAACATCAAAAACTTTTTCTGCCATCTAGGTACCGAAGCACTTTTTCCAATTAATTTGTGCATCCTAAAGATTGTACGATTTTTAGTGTAATGTTAAGATTTTTTGCAGATTTTGTGTAACTCTCCAATTATTAAGAATACCGTCAAAGTCATTAACATACATATGTCACCCCATAAAA
Organism: Ignelater luminosus; assembly: GCA_011009095.1. Taxonomy (NCBI): domain Eukaryota; kingdom Metazoa; phylum Arthropoda; class Insecta; order Coleoptera; family Elateridae; genus Ignelater; species Ignelater luminosus. The sequence goes on from VTPC01090672.1 coordinate 17,304, forward strand.
GCGTAATATCTTTAAAATTGTTTTTGAAATATTTGTAAAGCAACTTGGTACAGAAGGTAAACTAAATGGCAAGCATGTGAATTCAAACAGTTTATTACAATAAAATCTTAAATCTTAACAAAAACTAGATAACGAAGAATCTTGGAACAGTTTGCTAAAACCTCAATTTATGGCCTATGATCTACCTTACAATGAAAGTTCATGTGCTGAATATGGTAAAAATCTTTTTGGCCATATGGTTGTTCAGCAAGTAGAGCAAAACAAGACTACAAACTTTTTTGGAATATAAGAAAACGTGAAAAGATGTTTCGCAAATCAAGCTTTTATACTCCTGTGTTTAGCACTGATATTTGCCTAATTTTACTATTACAGTTGAACGTTAGAAACCCTAGATTGCTTTTGTTTTTGTTTTTATAATGAATCTTTCTTTTAAGAAACATATTAAGATAAGAGGAAATAACTCTAGGTATACTAAAGGTCGGATAATTGGCAACGCCTCTCCTAGGGTATAAGTCGCCCATGTGCAAGAACTATATTTGCCGCCCCTTTCTATTTTTTAAATATCAATTGTTGACGATGTCCCGAAAGTTTTGGCACGATTCTTGATATTTAATCTTTATGTACTACATTACAACTTTTTAGAGTGTCTTATTACGGTAATAATGGCAGAAACTAGAAACCTATGGCAAGTTGCCTTATTTGTACATCCTGGCGCCAGCCTTCCTTGTACTTCATATCTTCGCGGCATCATCAATCCACTACAGGTGCCTTAGTCAGTCAGAACTGGCGTTTTTTTTGTGCGGTGTAGATTCCATCTAAGTATCAGACTGTCATTTACTGCTGATCACTATTCCATTAGCGGAGCTGTCTTGATTACCTCCAGGACGCGTTTTGTCTCCGCTATGTTTTGCACATTTTTGACATTTTTGAAAGAAATCAAACTAAATTGCTTTGTCCATTCTACGCTCTTTTTAGCTACTTTTGCTTTAGCTTAAGAAAGCCTGGCCACATCTGGCCGCATATTAATGCAGATGTATCCCAGGGGGGTCTCGTAGCTTTGTCCCTGTTTTTCATTGTACATTCTTAGATCAAATTTAGATTAAGATTTGTTCTCTACCTGCAATGAAGCTTCGTTCGTCCACTTGAAGGTCTCTTTCACCGCTATAAAGTTTTATCGGTTTCCTTCGTTAAAAGGATTAAACTTTCCACCAGGTTGCCTGCAACAATGCTCTAGCCTACAAAAACAAGTCACTTTGTAAAAACACTAATCCACGCACTGCTTCTCTCCCGACAGGTGACTCGGTAGTTTTTTTGTGTAAATCTCCTTGAGGAAGCTAATCTAGTTGAGTGTCAGGCTCTTTGCTCTTCATCAGACCACAAGTAATTAGAATTACCTTTCCTGTTTTGCGGCCAAATCACATTCTATTTCTCTGTTTATTCTTCTACTGGTTTCGTTGCTCTTACTTCTTAAACATTATCGTAAAATTAATCTGATTGAAAGTTTCGATTTACTCTCCATCAAACAACCTGCAGTAATTCACTACTCTCAACTATCGGAGCATGGGCAGCGTTAGGGTATTTGACGCCTAACATAAGGCAAAATCTCTTAAGGCGCCTCACTCTATAGTAAACAGGGTGGTGCCTTTAATGACAATTTTAATTGTTTTACTGATTGTGCTATTGTGGCGCCTACGGTAAGTTGCATTATTTGCACGTCCCTATGCCGGCCCTGGTCTAAACTTTATCTAACATGTTTATTGAGCACAGAAATATTTTAACGGTCCATTTTCCTTAATGACGCGAGGTCTTCTTCTAACGATCCCGATCAGTTCTTAGACGATGGCACAATTTATGTCTGCTAACTTTAAAAACATTATACGCCTTAATTGCTTTTCATTTTGAATTTTTCATCCGTTATCATAAATTTCAGAAGATTGGCCCAAAAATCTTTGAAGGGTTGTCGTTTTTAGGCACAACGACTATTTTGTCCTCTGGCGTAATGGCATGATGCCAAGATGGGCTAGAACATTGTATCATCCCGAGGAGGACATGCACACCACACCAATACTTAGCTTTTTCTTCAAATTTCACATTATTTGGGCAATCATCGGTATTGTGAGTGTAGTAGTTGGGAAGGCTACAGTCAAACAAAAGGCCTCTACGACCATCTATTACTGTTTCCTATGTTCTCTGCCCAAACCTACCTGCCTTTCATACGAAAGTAAGGATGTCAGTTCAGGCTAGAAAGCTCAACCCCTTCCTTGATGTTCCTAAAGAGGATTCTGGTCCTAAGCATGTCCTGTCCTCTACTCTGAGTTTGGCGAGTTCATTCGCCGCTGCCGTTGACCCAGACGAGGCTAGCCTCCTTTACCGTGGCAAGCTCTTTCGCATGCACTCCTGCATAAGAGAATTTCTTCTTTTAGTGCCGCCTGACTGTCAAAACAATATACATCTTTTGCTTCGTTATTTTCACATCTTCGGGCTGGAAAACTGTAATATACTTCCCCAGGGCGACGCTTTTCTGCACGTGTGGGTTTTCCAGGTGAATGACTGTTCCTGAGGATTGCCTGTCATCTATACGTGATTCATCTGTATAGAAAATCAGCTAATTTCGACTACTTCCTATGCAAGCTCAACCGATCATCTCCTGTACTTCTCTGTAAGTGAACAAAAGCATTTTCTTCACTACCTGGGCTATGTCGGAGTGACCGGTGTTAAATCTCTTTCCAAGTCATAAGCCCAATAAAACCTCAAGTGCAGCAGTAGGGGTCGTCCTTATAGCACCAGTCATATCCAGACAGGCCAGACGTTGTAGCTTGGACAGCCTTTGAGCGATGGTAGTCTGTTCTGGACTAGGCCACTAAACCACTGAAGCATGTAGTAATCTAGGCCTAATAATTGCCTGTAGATCCAGTAGGCTATCTAAGAATTGATTTTCCAGAATCTACCTACCACCTGGTGCAGCTATCAGACTATCGCTGTCAACTTGGTTGCCACCTTGCCGACATGTGGCTTTCAGCTAAGTTTCTTTTTCAAAATCACTTCTAAGTACAATATGCATTCCTTTAAAATTTTTGTTGTTTCTTCTCTTGGTGAAGAGCCTTAGATGAATTGACAAAAAGTCCATTGTCATTACACCATCTTTCTATGATCCCGCAAGCCATTTGCATTTGGTCGAAGAGACGTTGAAAAAGCGATCAATGACTAACACTAGCCGTTCACTGCTAAGCGCTCCAAAAGGCTATCAATTATTAGACACCAAAGATGGGATCAAAGGTAGCTTCCCTATGGGTAGCCTCTCTGTATCGTGTCTCCTAAAGCAGCTTTAACGCTTCTTAGTTCTAGTACAGATTTTATCTAGCTAATCAATGTGTGTATAACACCTATAAATATTCATAAATAATGGCACAATATCAAATACAACTTTCGCTCAGTTAAATTGTAGATAATTTTTCGAATTTTCTTTAAGACATATAATGATGCAACTGATCTCAAAAACATAACTGGCATTAAAAGTCAGGGTACTGAAATAATTTTATTTCTAACACCAACATCAGAATTTCAATTTTAAGACTTCCAGGACATGCGCTATTGATGACCTACGTAATGTACTTTTTATATCAATCTGCCCCAAAGAATGTAAGCTTCAGACCTTCAAAGATGTAGATCTGCAGCTGGCTTTCATGAATGGTAGACAACGCTTACCCTTAAAATGGCTAAAGAGACATCTGCAAAGACAATACAATTTTGACAAAGATAGTGGTAACCAAAACCTGTTATGTTCAAATTATCTACACGCCAGCACTGGAAAGATTGGAAAAAAAGAGAATAAGCAAAATTCAGATGAGAAAATTTACAGAACCAATTAGCACAGGAAACTTTAATGTTGCGAGTTATTCTACAAAAGAATATATGTTAAGAATTACAAAAACAGATAACAAGAGTAAAGCAAAAATAGAACTCGCTATTATAGTATGAAGAATTGCAAATGTAGGTTATACCTACCGTTGCAAAAAATGAAAAATGGGACTAAATTCTATTTTAATTTGAAAGGCAGAAATAGATGCTGCTGCCACATACATGCTAATTTATTCTGTTCGCAACGTCTCAATATCAACCGTTTTATTAAACAGGTGTTGGTTCTGTTTTTAAACAATTTTCTATTTTCTCACTGTTTTGATATTTGTTTTTACCAAAAAATAGGCCTTGTATACCGATAAAAAAAGAAGAATATTGTACATCAAGGAGGCATATGCATGAATCAGTATGTGGTAAGAAAAACAGGTTTTAATTTTTGTTACGACTTCCCAATTTTACAAAACCATGTCTGAATACTTCAGTCTGGCTCTTGACCATGAATTTTCATGGCCGAAAAACACTTTTGTACTTTTATTATTATTCGTCTGATGCTCTTAAACGGCGATCGAAAATGAAATCGTCTCCCCCATCAAACCTTTATGGAAAGTTTCCTTTATACGTGCAGTCATAAAATTCCCCCAATTATTTTCGGATTTACTGGTTGCCCGCATCGAGAAATAAAATATTGGGAAAAACAATTTCGTTGAATATTATGCGTCTTGTAATTATCGATGCACCACCGGTAACTTAAAACTTAGAATAATGCACATAATTACGTGATTAGGGGTGAAGCTCTAACGCTTATTAGGGTCCTAAAATAACTATCAAAAAAATCAATAAGCACCCCGCGACTGTAGGTAGTAAGCAATAGCGATGTAAGAGTGTCAAGGTCAGTACTAGATATGCACCGCATTGCAATTGCACTTCGTGTAATAATGCAACAGTACGCCGTGCTCTGCTGGCTGGTGACTGATCCTGAAAACATGTACCGACTGTTGTGGTTTTATGTTTATTTTTAACAACAAACTGTATGTTTTTACGTGATTCTATTTTTTTTTGTTCCTGAAAAACTGAAGGATTATACAAATATTTTTTTTGTTTGTTTGTGTGGTGTTTTTTAAATGTTTAGGTTTCCTTTTGTTTTTGTTTTCTGTTTTAAAGCTACGCAAGAAAAAGTTTTTTAGTGCGTAAGAGAAAGAAAAATTGTTATCAATAAATTAAAGTTTGAAGTTATGGGCGTAAACGGGTATCAAGGCGGCTGTTACTCGTCTGTTTGGTAAATTAGTCTGAAGCTCTTTCAGAAAGCTTTCGAGTGTCGTAGAAAAGTGTTTTTAACGCTACTACTACCTTTGCTTTTGAGATTTTAGACCTTTTTTCTTTTCTCAACTAAATATTTCATTGCATTAGTTTTAATCATTCATTTTCTGTTGTTTTTGAATTCGTTTATAAAACATGCTTTGTTCGTAATTGTTTTAGAAATTTAAAAACGTTGCCAACTTTCAAAATTAAATCGAATTATATTTACTATAAATTCAACCACTTTCGCTTTTGCAAATCTATTTTAAACTTGGATTTCTTTTGGTAAATTGCCAGAAAAGCTCCTTTAAGTATAATAAATAAGACATTTCCAAACTTAAAATCGAATTTTATTTTTTCGGAATTCTTAGAAGAGATCTATACATTTCCACATTTTCAATTCTATCGAATGGAAAATTTCTCTAAAAATCTTTTAGGATTTAATTTTTTTCTAAGAAAGCGTATTCAAGAAAAATATTAAATCCTCGTCAACTTTCTGAAAAAATGAAATTTTGAAACGCTTCAAGCGGTTCATTAATTTTTCTTAAACAACCTTAGTAGTAAGGTCTTTTAGAACTTTTTGTGCCAGAGCAAAAATTAACCGGAAGTGTTTTATTCACATTTTGTCTTTACCTATTCTTGTACATTTTGCGTTTTTATTGAATTTATAAAATTATTTTGGGCTTTCTACCTACGTTTTTACATCAAGACGTGAACATACGGGTGAACCATGAAAAACAAAACTGTTGACTGTGTTATGTTTTGAAACAAGCGGATTTCATTTGTTTGAAATTATTTTAAATTTAGGATTGTAATTTTTAAAAATTCAAGTTTTTTTACAGGTGGAGACTGTAGAAATTTATATTTTTGTCAAAAATTAATTTTACTATAACATTAATGCAAATTTTAGGACACAAAAGTCCCTACACTGCAATGAAAATTGCTTGTCAAAAATTGCTTTTTTGGCCAAGATGTTGATAGAATGGTTTTATTAAAAAAGTCATTCAAAATTTCCAAAAATTTTTATTTGCTTGGAGTAGTAAAGAATTATGTAGTTTTGATCAGTGGACTAAATTCCTGAAAGTAATCTGTAGCCAATTAATTATGTTTTGTAACTTCATCCTTATCATAAACTTATCAGAATTCATTGTAATATTCTACCTACCGATACATTTTAATATCAAGATTTAAAACTAAAACTAAAATTTTGTAAGGCAACATGCAACACGACTACGTATTATGAGAAAACAATATGAAGCGCGATCATATAACTTTATACATAAAAGAGGCCAAAAAAGGGTAAACCGCAAAAGAAGCGGAAAGCTAGATTTGAAGACGACGCGATAGCGTAATTAGTAATAGTACGAGAAGCGCCACCGGGGCTGATTGAGGCCTACTCAAAAGTTTTACATCCTGTAATTCCATATGAGACAAGCGGGGGAGGGCGCAGCACGATTTCTTTTATTTTTTTTTTTTTTGGAAGATTAAGCCTGATCACAGAACACTCCCTTTTGAGCCTGATCTTGGCTCTTTGAGTGGCGCAGCACGAAGCAATTCGTATTTAGCTCATAAAACGGTCAATGAACAGCACAAAAAATATAATAATTCTAAAAAGAAGTTTGTTTGGTAGAGATTCAAAAACTTATAGAAAGCAGAACCTCAAAATTCTGTTTCAGGCGTACGTTCTCTATTGAGAGAGAGACGAACAGGCGTACGGCTGCGTCATGTAACGGCTCATCGGTGGCGGTCAAGGTAGAGCTTCGCTCTTCTTTTACCTTCTTAAGAACAATAAACGCAAATACAGGGCGGACTCGCGTTCGAACCAAGAACACAAGTTTGAGTTTGCTTCTCTATTTACTTAAAAAAAAAAACAAATACGAACACGCGTTGGGCTACGTGACCCAAAAAAAGAATTTGATAAAAACCCTGGTCGGACTACACACTCTAACGGACTATCTTACGGTGCCTTAAGTTGTGGCTTTTCCTTCCATTAATCTTCTTAATATAAGCGCGGGTAGAGCTGCGTGCACAAATCGGGCTACCTCCGGTGGCCCAAGAGAGTAAGAAATGTAAATACAAACTCTCAGCGGGATGTACTACCTAATGGACTATTCCCGGTGAGCCAGAATCGCATTAATCCTCTTAACAGAGTAAATACGAAGCGTATCGGGCTGAGCTTACCTGCAATCGCCCAAGCTCGAATTTCGCCCTCAAAAAAAATAAATAAAAAAGTGGAGCTGTGTCATTTAACGGGCCACCTCCGGTAGCCCAACGTAGGTCTTGGCTTTTCATTAGCCTTCTTAAAGAATAGTAAATACAAATGTGGGTTAGGATGTGTGCACGAATTTGGTTCATAAGACCTTCTTAGGAAAATTAACACAAACAGGCACAGGGCTGCGCCACGCAACGAGACACCTCTAGCGGCTTAAGCTACGGCTTTGCCACCCTAACAAAAGTAAATAAGAACGCGCCACTCAATGAGCCACCTTCGGTGGCCTAAGGTAGGGCTTTTCTCATCATGTATCTTCAATAAATAGAGATACGGGCCGGGTTCGTGCTAAAAAATGCTACCTGCATTGCACCAAGATCGAGCTTCTTCCTCCATTAACTTTCTTAAGGAATGTAAATACAAAGACACTTCGTCCTGTATTAGCTTTCTTTAGAAAAGTAAATACAAACACGGGTGGGGCGCGCAATTCCAACGAATCACCTGCGGTGGGCCAAAATTGGTTTTTGTCCTGCATTAACCTTCTTAAGAAAAGTAGATACAAATACGCGTCCGGCTGTACATACAAAGATCCACCTTTGGTGATCCAAGGTAGGACTTTGCTTTTCGTTTACCTTCTTAAGATTATTGAATAGAAACGCGAATCAAATTTCACTCTCTATTAACTCTTTAAATAAAAATAAATATGAACTCGAATCAGTCACTCAACGAGCCATCTTCAATGGCCCAAGATCAAGTAATCCCTTCATTAACATTTTTTAAAAAAGTAAATACGAACACGAGTCGAGCTGCGTCACCCAAAAGGCAAACTGTTGTGGCTCAAGGTAAAGCTTCTCCCTCCATTTTCTCTTTTAGAAAAGTAGATACGAACGCGGGTAGGGCTGCGCACTCCAACGGACCATCTGCGATGGCCAAAAGTGAGGCGTCTCTCTCCATTAATTTTCTTAAGGTAAATAATTACAAACAGCGTCGGGCTGTGCCACTCAACGGGCTAAGATAGGACTGCTCTTCGTATTAACCATTTTAAGAAGAGAAAATAAAAACACGTGTCGGGATGAACCAAACAACGGGCAACCGGAGGAAGCTCAATTATGGATTTTCTTCCTTCATTTGGCAAACTCGGGTGTGCTTGCGCAATCTAGATTGAGCTTCCTCGTATACGGAATGAACTGCCTTGTATCTGTGCACCCCGAGGCGGGCGCTTCACTGGCTTAACGTCTGAGGCCGGCCATGTGCACCACTGTAAACACTACAGAGAGAGAGCCGTATAATCATATGATGTGAAGCAAAACACGATCGCATATAATACAAGAAAGCACGACATACTGCTGTGTATCGTATGAAAGAGTGCAAAACACAACTGATAGTAATATAAACAAACGCGAAGCGCTATCACTTAGCATGGCGTGAAAACTGTATACAATGTGCGCAAGCGCGAAGCTTAATCGTGTACCGTACTGTAATGGAAGGAAACGTAATGTACTCTATACATACATGATATAAAAAATCGCAAAATGCTACTGAAGAAAAGCAAAATCGTCGCAACCTGTAATGAAATCTTAAAAAAATGAGGGTGAACAGAAAGGGTCACAAATGTTGTAAAATCTTCAGATTTGGAGACCTATTGGTTGTAGCTTCTGTTCACCTTCTTTTTCCCCATTTTGACTAATCGTGACAAAATCTAACGCCATCTGTTGGTTGAAGATATTCGCCAATAGCACAAGAAAAGCGTAAAAGTAAACAGTAATCACATATCATAGAGCAAAAAGTGTAAATACAAAATACGAAGGTTCAAAGCCCAGACGTCTACTAAACGAGCTGTTATTGTTTTGCTTTTTCAGTTAACAAACAATTTCAGTTGCTTTAAGCGCATTACTTGACAAACCTCGGTACACTAATTAAAATTTGTATAGTTTTCATTAAATTCTTGATTTTGCTGTATATTTTGTCCAGGTTGTTACGAATTTGCAGAGCTTTTTGTTAAATGTATTTACCTCATGCTATAGTTGAATTTGAGTTGTTAATGATTAGAATTACCTAGACAATATAAAAAAGTAACTAGAACGCTTACTAACTTTTGTCAAATATACGAGGAATTAAAAGTTTTAATATTCACTCGTTAAATAAGACAATACAAATATTAAATAAAATTTTTTTGTGTTTGCATTCAATAATGAAATTGCCAACTCATTATAGATACATTTCAATTTGTGAGGTTTGCTTTTATTCCTTACAGCTACAACAAAACGAACCCCTAAATTTGACAAATTAAAAGGGGTGTGCTCATGTTCAAATAGGGTGGTTATATAAATATTGACATTAAGATCTGACAGAGCCGTAGAACCTGGGGAAATTAATATTGTTTTACAGCAAAAAAAATTGCGAGCCTGTGTTTGCTTAAGTAGTTTAAAACAATCGTCAAATCGTAAACTAAAATCACAGTGGCTGCAAAGAATTCATTTAGAAATTCTGAGGGTGTAAATATAAATTGCTATAAAGGCAAAGATTTATTATAATTAATTAGAGAAAAATGCATAGAGTAATAATGAAAATTAACTGAAATTTACTTTAAAACGCAAAATTACCTAAACTACGTCACTGTGATCTAAAAATGTTTTTTAAGACGCGTGCTCAATTTGGAAATGGGTATTGATTTCAAGCGTCGAAAAAAAAATCATTTTCTCCGTGTTAAATAAATAAAGGCTTGCATACAATTTATTTCCTCGTTTTTAAAAGACTTTGCCATTTTTTATCAAATCCTTGATTTTTTCATAAAGTGTATCTATCAGCATAAAATTTCCGTTTCGTGTTTAGTCAAAGGACGATTCTAAGCAGGAAATGCACATATTTTAAAAGTATAACCGGAAGCAAGATGTGTGTTTGGATGACATTTGGTTTTTGTATAATAAAAAACATATTTGTGGCGGCCATATTTTTTTTTATCATGGTTGTTGTTATTGTTGTTATTATTATAATTTATATTTTATGATCGGATAAATGCCTTAAAGCTACGGCGTCTGTGGTTTTTTACGTAACAGTAGTTAACTTTCGATATTCAACTTTTTTCTTTCTAATATAAAAAAAAATGAATACATATCAACTTTGACGCATATGTCTATAATTTTATTAAGTTAACTCGAGCATTTAAGCGTTTCCCGGAAAACTTTATCTGGCCTTTAATAGATTTTTTCTTTGGCTATTTTTTATTTGGTTTTATCAAAAGATTTTTGATAAATTTGGTAGTTATAAAAATTTTAAATTGCAAGATAACCTACTCGATCTTCGAATAACCTTCAAAATTTGTTATTTGGTAACACTTTATATTGTACAGTATATAATATTTTAAACGTTATCAATGAAGTAGTAAAAATCTCTTTATCTTGTGCACACTTGTGACTTATACCAAAAATATACACTTTATAAATAATTTCCATTTTATAACGGTAAAATCTTTACAGTGCATAATAAATTAAAAGCATTGTCTCAATAAATAAATTTTCTTCCTGCATGAGAAAATTTAAAATTCCGCATAAATTAAAAATCAAAGAGAAGGCAGCATGCAATTATATCCGTGAGGTTCGTGTGTTGCACATCTAAAGTATTTATTTTTCGCGAGGGTAGTTTTGACAGCGCTTCCCTGCAATTGTGGAGGGTCTAAGAAGCAGGAGCGCTATTGATCGCAGTTTTTGATCCCTAGCTTTTCCCCATGTTACTAAATGCACCCAAACGGTGCAGTAAAAATTGCTGTTATTAATTTATGTACGTATACCTGTATATTATTATTATTTGTTACGTTCACAAATTTGATCTGAATCCTACTATAGTGATGTAATTTAGAAATTCTTTTTGTCTCTACGGTTGCTATTAGTTACATTTTGAAATTTTCTAAAGAAAAATAGTAAATTTGTATTTTCTGTTAAGGGCTGAGGCAATTTTAAAATGTCCGTTACAAAATTGAGACAGGGCGAGGGAAATCGAAAATGTCTAATAAATTTATTTAAATTAAAAAAGTTTAACATTTAAAATTGCTAATTTAATATTTTCTAGCGGGACGGGGACGTTAGAAGAATTTATAATATATTAGAGTAGAACTTTCAATCGGAATCCTCATTCAAAGCAATTACCTCAACCATGCGCTACCTCAAACCTGTTGATGATTTCTTCGATAGCTAAAGTTTTGGTTAGTGAATTCTCAGTTAGAACGATTTATTAGAGTTTTGAAAATAAATGGAAGAATTATTGAGCTTAATGAGGAAACGCATTTCTTTGTGTTTTAGATCTAATTGATGATTATTTCATTCATTAGATTCTGCTGTATTTGTTTGGCAAAAAGATTTGAATACTGTGGTCACTCTGTCATTGTTCATTTCCCACTTTAGATGCATCAGTGTCAACTTCCGTTTTTGCGTTAGAATTCGTATACAATGTTAAAATCTGTCCGGTTTAATTCTTTGAATGTTCTTTCTTGTATTTCCCCCTTATCAAATATTAATACAATTTTGAAAATGATATACTGCCTAATTCCTCAAATTAGTAATCTTCATGCAGTACATTCTTTGGCTTAAATTCGCCCATCACTGGTTTTTCGTTCCAATTAAACTGTTTTTTATGGAGATAAGGCACTTTTCGACAATCTAGTTTTAAACCGACTTGGAAATCTAGCGATCGCGTCGTTCATATAGATCAACACCTGCGTAAGCTTAAATTGTTCTGGTACCTGATTTATGGATCAATTTTCATTAAAATTTCTAAGGAAACGCGATCGTGAATTTTTAAAACACAAAGCTCGACAAAATGTATCATCTAACCTAAATTGCATGGAAATTGACTAATACTGTACGTTATTGAAATCAAGAACTATAAATGAATAATTTAACCTAATCAAAATTAGGTTACGTTAAATCGAATGACAGATTTTTATGTTATAATTTCGTTTAGGTTTAAATGATTGTTATTTTCAAAAACCTTGAAAATAGAAATTATAGATTAGATAGTAAACTAACTGTGATACATAGGAAGATTAGGTTGTCTTATGTTATTATAGGTTACAAATTCGAAATATCTGCGTTTTATAGGTTATAGCTTGTGATAAATCAACAAAAACGATTAAGTATGCCGTGGATCATTCGATGTTTTATTCAACTTAGCGTCATAAATATTTGTAATATGTCAAATCGAAATTACCTAACCTAGTGTGTGTTGATTTAGTTAAATAAAAATTAAATGGTCGGCATTTTCACTATTAATTGTAAAAAATAGATGAATTCTAAATTACTTTAGTTTGTTTTAATAAAATTAAATCGCTATATGGTGAAGAAATTTAAAGAAAAATAACAAGATTACAGATATTACAACTTAACCTCAATTTGTTCAACGACAGATTGAATAACGCTTCTCAATTAAAAGCTGAACATCAACAACACACTTGACGCCAATTTTAGTTAATTTAACATGCTATTAACTTAAAATATAAAAATTCAATTTGGTTTGTTTAGGAATATTCTGAATGAATATTTTTAGGTTATGTTAAAACATTTGCTTTTGCCGATCTTGACAAACAAACTTTTTAAAGATTAATAAAATACGAGTGTTAAATTTGAGAATTTGTTGATGACACAAGGTTAACCTACAAAAATATCAGATCAAAGACACGTTTGTCAAAATTTATATTGTAGATTAGCCAAACAAATGACAGAAAGCACAGAGACGACGTCCATTTTGTTTTTCTTAATTTAATCTTTGTATGTGCTTTGTATGTGTGTGCTCGCTTTAACTTGCTATTTATTTATCAAATTATATCATTAAGGAACTTCAGCTGCAATTTTTATCACTTTTTTTGATTTTTCCCTAACACTGTCTTTAACTTTGGAGATTAAATAAAAAAAAGTGACGAGTGCCCAGAGAGTACCCCATCAAATGCGGCGACTGTCACTTACATTTGAGGTTAGATAACACAGACATTGATCATTAACATTTTACTTTATCTACTGATCGCTTTGACAATTACAATTTGACGAACTTTAGGTTATGAAATCATTTTTTTATGTTAGGTTAGATCAATAAAAATTAAACAGATCTAAAAATTCGCTTTTTCACTTAACATTTTTTTTGCAGAACTTCCTTTTTTATTCACGTTGAAAATTCTAATGACCCTTTTTTTAGTGGGAATGACAAAAATCTCAAACCTTCATTAATCATAACTTCGCTTAAAGTCTTGGCAAACTTGATGTTAACACACCTATACAAAAAATTGAGATTACGCATATAAAAAAAAGGTCTTCTAAATTATTATTTCTAAATTTTAAAATATTCAATCCTGTCATATCCACAAATTCTTTCAAGAAATACAAAAGCCTATAAGCATCAATAAAAGTTTTCTATTTTATTGTAACATGTAAACTCTTAAAAACAAAGAAACATTACTTTTGCGTTCCCGGACAATTTATATTTAAATTATACAGTTTGGTTTTCATATTTAAATGTTTATCTTCAAATTCCTACGTTAATAATTTAGGTGTGACCATCACCAAATTTATTTCGGCGGTCAGAAAATTTCCAAACGCAAGAATTTTGCGTAAGAATTTGCGTAAGTTCTCCTTTAAAATAATAGCGGATAATTGTTTCTTTATAAAAATAATGACCTGTTAAGTAATGCAAGAAAAAATTTCCTTTATTCGGCCATTTTTTTAGATGGCATCATTTTGATTAGATTTCCAATAGCATAATTGCGGTTTGAAAATTCGTAGCCTTGGAATTAAATTATTATAAAGTTGCGTCAAACCGTGACTATGAATCATCGAATCTTTGGCATTTAGAAATTTTATTTAAGTTGCACAAATTTTCTGCGTGTATGTATGTTTGTATGTAAGTGTGTGTTAGTTTTCATCAAGGCTAATGCGATTTCCTTTTATAGAATAATGCATGCTGCTCTTTTCGTATGTGTGTATGTGTGTTTCTTGTATGTACACAGCTTTAACAGCCGATAAACGATAAATATTTAACGTTAAAAACAAATTCGGTAGGAAGAGTTTTCATTTAGTATTTATAATTTATTTATTACTAAATTAGAAACGAATTAGCGTCGTGTTCGAAATAGGAAACGCTAAAATCATTTTTCCTATTACATATCCACAGATATTTTTTAACCTTGATGGGGAGGAATGTGGATAATGTGCATGTGCAGTTGTTACAAAGAAAAGCCAATATTTTAGACGTAAAAAACTGGTCTAATAAAGGACAGATATCCTGGTGCACGTTGCACCTAGACAAAGAAATGCATACATATACGTTTCGTGTATACGCGAAAACCGTCCGCTAGAACAAGACAGATAAAGCATTTAAAAAGAGATATATTAAACTCAACAGTGGGAAAATTCAGAATTAGAACGCCGAAAGCTGAACAAAGACGGAAGGACGTGTCAGAATAGAACTCAGATATAAACAGAACTAGGAAGAAAAAGACGCGATTAACTTAAAAAGAGGCCGCGGTCAGCAGACGAGGAAAAACAACTGTTTAAACAAAGATGGGGATTATTTTAACCTATCAAATTAAAACGTAGCAAAGAACGCGAATAGAATTGGCCTCCAGCGCGAAAAAGATAAGCGACACCGATAGAGAAAGACGCCGCAATTGGAAAGAGACGAGCGGTAATTTTTTCCAATTCGAAACTTGCATGCGCTCGTGGGAGTAAGAAAGAGATAGGTAAAATGATAGCATGGCCGAATGCATGCGACAAGGATGGGGGGATGCATTAGATACGGAAGGAGAGGAAAACAGAAAGGAGAGGGAAAATGCAAGTGCATGTAGACGCCGAGTGGCGTCGTACTTGTTGCGTCAGAGTGTGACGTTGCATTGTATAGTCCATATTACTTCGGCATCTACAGGAGCTTTAGATTTCGGACAAAATTTACACGAGCTTTCATTTTTAGGACCCTTCCCTGCAATCATGTGATTTTTTTTAAAGCGAAAATTGTGTAAGAATAAGAATGAATTTAGAATTTTAGAGAAAATTTAAAATTTATGGAATTAGCTAAAATGAATTTTTATAATTATTAAAAAAAATACAGAATCATTAATGAGTTTCATTTTTGTTTCAGATCTCAACAAAATGGTGGAAGTACACGAGATTCGATTTGAAGAATGAAGAAACTGAATAATAAGTAAAATGCATTAGTTTGATTTAACAAATCGTTCTCATTTGTTAAAATAATATGTGATAAAAATTAAATTTAAGTGTTCAGTACGTTAAATTTTTTAAAAAGTAAAAAACAACACGTGATATACGTAAATTAAGTAACGTAAAAGTGTTCTTAAGTTTTACTTTTAAGTAGATACGTTTTTTTAAAAAAATAATTAAAGTGCAATATTTTTAAATAAATTTTAAATTTGAGTGCGACCTGCTTGCTTGGACATAAGTGTTTCGTTTTTTAATTGCATAAAAAAATAAATCTTTAATTAGATTTTGAAAGAAAACACGGAAGAAATTTGTGGATTGTTATTTTGAGTCGCAGAACTTAAAGCAGTTTGTGTTGGTTATCGAGAGAAACTGTGGATTGCAGTGAGGGATATAATAAAATCTGCACAGGGCCGAAAAGCCTATTACAATTAAAATTTTAGTGTAATGAATGATTTGAAGCTGCAATGGGCCGAATTATTCCAGTTTGTACTATACATAGCGTCGCACACAGTGTAGCAAACTTAGCGCCTCGGAAAAATGGCGGACTGCTCGTATTCGCGATGTATCCAACAGAAGCGATATATTAGAAGAGAGCTGCAAAGATGGACAAAAAATATGGTGTATATAGTGGGTGAGTTTAAAAAATGCATTTTAAATTTGTTACGTTTAAACACTTGATGTGGATGTTAACAGAATTCGGTTCGTTTCAAGGATAAATTTGTAAATGCATGTAGGGTATAACCTGTTGCAGATTTCAAGAAATTCGCGATTTTTTTTATATTTACACATACATATTTGACCTAGATGTGTAATAAAAAATAGATTTCAAAGCATCTAATTAAATAAAATGCGTTTTCACGCCGAATTTTTGTTGCATTTCTGCGGTTTCTTTTCTTCCGGGTGCAGTTAATGATTTTTTAAGATGCACTTTTTTAAATGCGTCGTAGTAGCATTTCCGACTGACCGCGCCGAATTCTATAACCTTTCTTTGTTGAAAAAATATCCTCGATTAATTAAATTTGTTATTAAGATGAAATCCTGAAGCTTTCATTTGTTTTAAAACTGAAGTCATGCTTGTTTCGATGCACTTGCATTCGTTTTGCTTTGCTGACCGAATTCTTTTAATTTGGGCGTTTTCTCCGTGAATTTCCATTACCATAAAGCTTTAATATTCGATGAACCTTTTTTTATTTTGTATGTAATCAAAAGGGCTTTATAGAAACTTGTTTTTTAATTACCTGTTTAAAATGCTTAAATGGATCGGGGAATTTAAAGACCGTTAGTATCGCTTTTGAGATTTTCTAGGTAATTTTTTACCGTTTTGTAGATAAAAAGTATACAAGACCGTTTTGTTATTATAAACAAAATAAATGTCAAAGTGTGCTTATGATAAAACATTAAAACTGTGCTCGTAATAATTAAACCTAGAAAAACTGAAACCTTGCTCCGATAGGATTATTGAAGTATCAATTTTAAATTCCGTTTTCTGAGAAATTTGAAAGGTAAATAACAAATATTATTATTATTTTTTATTTTTGCTTGTATAAAACATTTATTTTCTTATTAGACGAATATCTAAAGGTCATGGAAAATTCCCGTTAAAGGAAGTAAACCAGAAATACGATTTTGCTGCATTCAAATAAAATTTGTCTACTTAAAAATATGGCATGTTATTTCCAAGAACAAAATAATTTTTTTTGCTAGTTGATCAAGTGGATTTCTTAATCCGTTTTGCAACGGAGCTTTTTAAAGTATAATTTTGCTATTGTGTAAGTAAAAATCTGAGAAGTTGCGTTTTCGTGCTAAATTTTATATCTATGGGAAACGGATTAGAAGTTTCGAAAGGAAAAAATGACAAACGGTGTGAAATTTTTAGACGTTTTAATCTAACTTTCAAAGACACATTCAGTTAAAATTCTGGGTTTGGTTGTCTTGGGATTCTTGCGTTTTAGCAATTAAAAATATTACGCCCTTATTTAATATTTTGAAATTATTAACCTTAAAATTATAATGAATACAGTACTTCCTAAATAGGAGAAAATCCACGTGAAAACTAGATTATGAATAGTAGGCATAGAATAAAAACAAAAAAAAGATGTCTGCTTGTGGTGAAACAAGTTTTATCATTCAAAGCACACTTTAAGATTTTTTGAAACGATTGCGTTTGTTTCTCTTAAAGTCTCTTTCGGTGTGAAACTTCTAAACTATTTACATCCCTGTTGCGTTCAGTAGACGTTTGTTTGGGCGAATCGAAAAGTTCTCAAGAAACCTCTAAGGGCGGTGTTACTCGCTAGTTACTCCTGTTTTGATTTCTACAATGACTGCAAAGTTTACTATTTTGAAGATTTTGTTTGTTCAAATTATCATTTAGTAAAACCGCAAAATGACGTATTAGATTGATATCAGAAAATGATAGTTTTGATTATTCATTGTACAAAAAGTGATTTGCGCATTTGAGGGATTCCCCGAAATATTTATTTAATATTAGGCGCATACATCAATATTCAGTTTTATCAGAAAAACCAACTGCATCATTTAAATTTCTATATAAAAAAATAACAATTACACTTTGTGCTTACCTTTCAGTAAATTTGCTCCGTAAAGACCAAAACCATAATCTATCTGATATATTCTATTTTACTTACGATCTGAAACAAATGAATTGAGTCAAATAGGTATAAGACAAGTCAATTAAAATTAGAAATGCTTTACATGGTTACTAAAACTATTATAATTGAACTCTATATGGTGAATAATAACAGTTTCGTTATAAAGCTATGAGATACTCCTAGATCGTAGAAAAATTGAGTTGCTATCTGTTAGAAATGTATTATTGGATGAAACTGAGACTCTTCTCTTTGAATTCTAGAAGCTTGTTCTAGCCTCCTTGTTTTTCGGTATGGCTTCAGGTCTTCTTTCATCTGGAAAACTTGACAATGAATTATAGAAAACGGCACTGACATTTTTCAAATACCACAACTGTATTTTCAATGATTGATTTTCATCTTGTAACACAATAGAAAACCGGAAAACGAACAAAACAATTTTTAAAATAGTAAGCACCACAAAAGTATGAAACTACAGGAAACATATTATCTAGATGTATTGACAATCAATCAACAATTAAAGCAAAGTTTAATTACTGTTGGCTGTGCCAATAATTATTTGTTTTGTTTTGTGTTTTGTTTCTTAACTAGAATATTTATTGTTTTCACAAACATCACTGATTTGCAGCACTCATCAAGGAAATATTTTGAATAACTCTTGTATCGACTTTTCTTAAGCTGTTATCAGGTAAACCAGGTCTCGATTTAATTGCTAAAATCATTTAAACCTTCTAACACTCTTGGAACTATTGGTAATCCATCAATGTAAACATTAATCCATTTGTAGCAGTTAGGTGTTTATTCTTCTACTTCTGAAGCTTCTTATAAATATAATTCTATTTAACAAAAGCTATTACGGCCTTCTACGATTTTCACCTAAAAAAATTATTTTCAGTCAACAACATTTGAAAACAAAAACAAAGTAACCACGTGCAACCTACTGTATCGCCGTACACATGAATCAGCCAGAGGTAGAACAGTAAGGCAAACTCAGATTTTACTGAAACTGTTTTTAACGTTTTTCTAAAACAAAATAAGAGATGCTATTATTCTATGCCTGCCTAGTCTCACTGTTGTGGTAATTATCAAAAGTCAAAGTTTCCAAAAATTTGCGTGTACTGTTTTCTTTAATATTGTACATATTTTTCGATTTTTTTACAGCAGCATTAGCCTAATTTCACGTTAAATTCATGTTTACTTACTGTAATTTCCAAGAAATTTTATTCTAGAAAATTAATTGTCAACATTAACCTGATGCTTTGAAATTTCAAAAATACTATGTACATATTTTTTTGATATTTCTTCTATAAGCTTGCAAAATATCAAAATGGAACAAAATAGCACTGCAGCACCGAGAGATGCACAGAGAACTCGATTACACCCTTCTAATTTAACTTTAAATTGGAAATAATTAGGCTACATTGCCAAGAACTATCTAAATCTAGATGGTATTGGAAAAGAAACTATGAATTATATCTCTCAACATTAAAAAACATTGCACACACAATCGAGTTTAGACAATGTTTTCCCTTCACTTTCAAAAAAGAATCGTTAAATATTTAGAGCCAGTTTATAAAAGCTGAATACAGTCAAATTTTGGCCAATGAGATTATCAGAATTGACATTTATCTAGAATTAAATTTTAATCTCAATTAAATGTTTAATTCACCTTCTATAAACTGGCCTTTAGTTTTTTGATAATGGGACAAAAGAATGAATATAGTAACTGTAATGTACCACACATAGGAGTTATGTTATCTTCCTGAACAGCAAAAACTCTCGTTTAGCTTTACGCTGGTTTTCAGAAATAAAACTCAAAATCAATATTACAATTTTCTCCTGAATATAGTCAAAGAACCTTTTGGGCGTTGTGATTAGGTTCTGTCTTGGTTGAAAACTAGTTTTTATCGTTGATCTTTTAGTGGCACCTCCAATTCCACGGTAAGGTACCTTTCCACTTGATGTTGCAGAAAAAGGTGCCACATTGATTAAGTATCTTTTTTGCTTTTGCACTTAGCACAGACTTAAGAACAAACAGAATGTGTTCCACGAGCTCCAAAAACAATTAATTCTTTTGGTTTGGCAAGCCTCGAAGCTTATTTTTATTCAGGATGTTTATAAAACAGAAGTTACCACAAAATTACCCATTTTAGAATTTTTTATTTCCCTCTTTCCCCTGCTGACATCATCAGAATTCTAAAACTCTATTATCGTCTATACACCTCAGGAAATTCTTGATGACGTCCGAGTTTAGTATCAGGAAACGGCGAAATTCTTCTCTAGTTCTTTGCAGGTGTATAATTTCCTAGTAATAATGGGTAGAAACACCAAAATACTGTTTAACCATGCTAGGATTAAATTCAAAGAATTTAAAATTTCAATTTGTAGATTTTTGTTTATTTTGTAAAAACGGTGTACCAGTGTTTTGGATTATTTTGCTACTTTGTGACCTCTCCTATGGCGAGTCTTCTATGTTGTATATGTGACATGTTTTTGAGTACAATTTGTATTTTCTGCAGCTTCTGATAAGGTTGCATTGTTGTAGCAAAGTTTCTCTTTCTTCCGCTAAGCTACTGGAAGAGAAAGTGGAATTTTTTTACTTTCCTAGTTTTTGTTCAATTTACCTATCGAACAGTTTGTCAGTTACGTACCTACCTAGTTCCGGAAATACTAAATTCATAAACACAATTATTATTTTTGGTAAAGAGACCAGATTCATTTTTGTTTGGATTTTTAGAATTTCAAAAGTCTTTGTCTGCAAGTAGCACAGATTTTCTTATCAGGAGACTATTCTGCATCCTTTATTTTTAGCTTACTTAAAGTTGTAGAGAGTCACACGTTTTAACTTTTTTTCTGTGGTTTTTGATATTGAACGGATTGAAGTATCATAATGCCGTTTTCGATTTCGAACCTCGGTATAATGTAGAATAAACGAATATGGTACATACAAGTGCAGACACTGTAGTCACTTGTAACTAATAGTGAGTACAATTTTATAGCAATTATATAACTTGAAGCTAAAGCTACATAAAAACCTCCCTTCAAGGTTATTTTCCAAGTGCCATTACACCTCGCCATGCCCATACGCCTAATAATGCAGGTAGTAGAGGCCTGTACGGTTCGGGGTTTCTAGTCGGGCCTTTACGCGGCCCGGATGGAAGCACGGAGTTGGGTCAAGCCGATCTTCAGTTTAAAGATTTATTGGGCTTTTCGGTCTATTCGTCTGATCAATTGAAACGGTCGGGCTTTTTGGACTTCTCGACCCTTCTCTTAGATCTATCGGATCGTTTGGATTTCGCGGGCGGTCGGGCCTTTCGACTTTCTTGGCCCTTCGGGTCTATCAGGCCGTTTGAATCTCTCAGGCTTGTCAGACCATACAAGTCTGTCGGGCTTGTCGGGCTTTTCAAACTTCTCAGACCGTCAGACATTTAGGATTTCTTGGCCCTTTGGGACTACCGGGCAGTTTGGATCTCTCAGGCTTGTCAGGACATACGGGTCTGTCGGGCTGTTCGGGCTTGTCGGGCTTTTCAAACTTCTCAGGCCGTCGGACCTTTTGGACTTCTTAGCCCTTCGGGAATATGTGGCCGTTTGGATCTCTGAGGCTTGTCAGACCATAGGGATATGTCAGAGCGTTCGAGCTTGTCCAGCTTTTCGAAGTTCTTACGCTGTCGGGCCGTTTGGACTTCTTGACCCTTCGGGACTATCGGGCCGTTTGGATTTTCCAGGCTTATCAGACCATAGGGATCTGTTGGGCTGTTCGGGCTTGTCTGGCTTTTCCAACTACTCAAGCCGTCGGGCTTTTTGGACTTCTCCGCCTTTCGGGTCTATTAGGCCGATTTTTCGCTCCTATCGGACCACTTGGGTCTATTAGGCCATGCAAGTCTGTCGGGCTGTTGAGGCCTGTCGGACTGTTTGGGCCTTTACGGCTGGTCGGGATTCTCGGGCTGATCAAGAAGTTGCGGTTTTGTTTTTCGGATTGCGTTAGGTTTGTCCCCAGTCGGGCCGGGACGGGCTGTGTCTGGAAAATTCGGTCTGTGCAGGACTCTAGCAGGTAGTACCTTTCCACATACTTATACAACAGTACTTAAATATTCTTAAGACACAGTTCTAATTGGAATTCCTTTCTAAAATTTGGGTGACATATAGAAAACGCATTTGAGAATGTAGTGGGATTTTGTCAGATTTTTAGACAATTGGGTTAACTTGCACATCAAGAAAGAAATCTTCCTAAGTACAAAGTTTTTTTTTAATTAATTATGCCGTGGTATTTATAGTGTAAAAGATCATCCTTTAGGTTTTAAGATAATCCATGTTGGCAGTCTTCCTGTTGTGAATAAAGAAAAAACAAACGTTTTTATACTAAGGGATGCACAAATTCTCGAAAACTTATATACAGAATAAAATAAAAAGCTTGATGTTTTATGACAAAGTTAGGGGCAAAACCCGACCTTTGGCCTCTTGAGATGGCAGAACCCGAACCATGTTCTTATTTAATTTTCTTAAGAAGGTTAATGAACAACAAAGCCTGACCTTGTTTGGCGCAATAAACTTAATCTATATTTGTATGAGCCTTTTATTTTATTTCTACTCCAATAGGAGGAGGGAGGCTGTAGAAGCAGCACACCGGAGCGGTGACAGTTCTAGTTTTAATAGTAGAGATGAACTCTCTTTCTTTGATCAACTTTGAACTTCATTACACTTTCTCATTCCACAGTAAACTTTCTCAATAATCTTTTCTTATTGGTGATTTAATTCTCTGAAGCATTTGGCTTAAAAAAATCGACTTTGTTAGTTTTTTACAAATATTTAGGAAGCCATGGATCAAAACAGGCAAGTTTCTTCTAATTTAATCACTTTGTTATCATTTACGTTTTCGAGATTCCAATGGTGAACCTCGAATTTTGGACACGCTGTATAGAACAGATATTGTTTCAGGAACTTTAGATACTTTTGGCATTTATCGTATTCTAGACATATCCTATATCAAACAAGACAATTAAGACAATTAAAACTTGAGCAATATGGAGAGAAAAATCACTTTGTCTCTCTTACCGAAGGCAAATTTATTTTGTTTTTTAATAAGATGCAATTATTAACTTTTGAACACAGAATGATAAATAAGATTGACGAAAAAGTAAAAAACTGGCCCTACTGTCAGTTAAAGAAGCTTTTGCTACGTGAGATGCAGTCACGTTTGGGTTAATTTATGTTTAGGATTTTAACCATAAAGGGTGCAAGGTCCTATTACGTAAGCTTGCCTCCATGTTTCTTAAAACACTCAGCATGATGCAAAATTAGAGACTGTAGTTTCAACACGACGAGGCAATGGATGCTCGATTTAGGCAATCACCCAAATTCAGGTCTACGTACATTGGAGTGGGAGGTTAGTCGACAGATAACATCCTGGTTTCCGACAAAGAAAATCTGAGCACTTTACAATGTATTAACAAGGACCTGACTATGCGATAAAACAATCAAAGAGTACGAAGTAACATTCTGTGAAACATACTAAGGTTGTCCTCTAACAGATTGTAAAAGATCTCAGTGTCCTATCTTGGTTTCCCTAGAGAACAACAAGTCATGTCTGAAATGCATACTCCAGTATCTGTCAAGAAATTAAGGTCACAACGTCAAAATAAGAAATTAGATGAACCAGAGGGTGTGACGGCATCCAAATTTGTGATTACATTGGCAAGAAATGAAACATCATGACAAAGTGAAAAACCATCCAAACACTCTCGCGAGACAATTAGTGTATGTGATAAACGAACCTAAACACTTAAAAAGATTTAAACTGTCAGAGCTAGCAACTAGATTTGATCACTAAATTGACTCACCTTATTATATTATATTGTAATAATCATAATTGTAATCATAAATCGTAACGATAATAATATAGGAGCTTGACCACTGGGACAAACTCCTCCATGTTGTAATTCTTTCAAAATAATGTGCTTATTGTCCTTCTGCACAATGACAGATTGTACAGTATTTGGTGAAATAAAAAAAAACAAAAAGATTTTTGCCTCAACAAGGAAAGA
Organism: Ignelater luminosus; assembly: GCA_011009095.1. NCBI lineage: Eukaryota > Metazoa > Arthropoda > Insecta > Coleoptera > Elateridae > Ignelater > Ignelater luminosus. The sequence continues at coordinate 41,509 of VTPC01090672.1, forward strand.
AATTCTTTTTATGCGTTTTATACCGACTAGAATGAAATTTTTAGTTTTTTTTCTATTGATGTATTATTGTCTGGGCTGCAATCCACGACTCTATGGCACAAGCAATTTTTTGTATTTTTTTCTAAAAATATTGACACAAATTTTTTTTAAATATTAGGGGTTACAATTTTAAGACACAAAAAGAAATTTTAGGTGTAAACCATGCCAAAGGAAAAATCATCTTCTCTGTAGTTGCCGTCTTCATCTTCATGTGAGTGCGGTTGGGTATTTGTTTAACATTTTGATTTCTGAAGATACTCATTATTAAATAAGACAAAAACGTATCGTCTTTCGAGTAAATAAACTCGGAGTTTCTGGCACCGTAACTGGAAAAATGAAGATATCTTTGTTTTCTCTAGTTTTGCGTGGGTTTTAGTTTTAATTGGAACAGCTCAATAAGTACCTGCTTTGATTTGTTTGAGTTTAAAAGAAATGAAGTGTCTAGCAAATGAGTAATTGAGTCAGTGTGTATCAGCGCTTGTCATTTTAGTTTATAAATATTTAAGCCGTTATTTCTATATTCTAGATGTCTACAAAATCGTCTTGATCCCCAAATGGTTTAATACAGTATCTTTTTCGACGCCAACTATATGACCAATCTAAAATTAGATAAAAATGAATTCTAAATCTCTTACAGTAGTGAGGTTTTTTGCAGAATATTAAAGGTACCAAAGTATTTGAATTTTTTGAAAAATCAGCCCATCAACTGATTTTTTATTTTTATTTTTATTTTGGTAATATTGCTGTTAGATGATTACAGAGATTAGCAAAGCCAAATAGTTGCTTATATATTTTAAATATTCTTGCGACCAGAATTATGCATCTGATTCTTTTGGAAAAGTTAAATAGTAACGGCTCTAATGTAAAAGCTTGAGGTACTCCTATTTGATATCGCATTTATCACTGAAAACAGAACTGCTAATTTTGATAGTATCTGAAGATATAAAGATGATAACATCTTGAATTGCTGACTTTAAGTTCTTAGGACTAATTTATTTGAAACCGTAGCATTATAACAAGCCATTTACTTCTGCTGTTTGCCGTTGTATTATACGATGTTCTTTAACCTTCACAGGCTATTGCGTATGTAAACAATTGCAAAGTAGCAAGAATAAAGAGCGAGAGAAAGAGAAACGTTATCTGTCTTTGATTTTATATTTTAGTTAAATCTAAAATTGGCAAGTTGATTTCTTTAATTCTACACTTTCCAATCGTCTTATAAATTCCTGTTTTCAAGTTACTCTCTAGATTTTATTGATATGACTCACAATTACAACTAAAAAAAAGTCTAAAACGTAAGAATTTTCACCTATGTATTTAAAGAAAGTACACCCCTGATTATAAAAATTTATTTAAAACTTGTAAAACGTGGAAAGATTTTATTTTAGAAAAAAAAATACTTTTAAGTACATTTTATACACGCTATAGAACTAATTATGTTCTGGCTTGTAGGTTTTGCGAAATTGATTTACGAGCGAAAATAATATGCGTGTGTATCGGTATTTATTAGGATAAATGAATATTACTTAAAAACGATATTTATATGAAAAATTAAATATATTGTCTGGTTAAGACTCAATATAGTAGAAAGTTGATTAAATTTAGTTTAACAACTGAAATTCTTAAACAAGAAGACCGTTTGAAAGTTTCAAGCATTCTAACCTAAATCCATTTAAACCTGTTCTTCTAATGTGCAGCCTAATCTTAATTTAACGGAACATTTTTATCTTAGTTTATTAAATTCTTAAGATTGGTAATACTTTTTCAATCTTTTTAGTGTTAAAAAATAATTGATTAGATTACCGTTAGCGTTACATTGCATACATTTTTTTTCAAGAGGAAATGGCGAGTAATACTGATAATAATTATTAGATAGTGTGAAATAGTTGAACCAGTATCGATAACAAAAGCTGATTGAAATTTGAAGATAGAAAGAGAAGGAGTTATATATTTAAATACTTTTTCTTCTACTTTAGTTTCACTAACTTCTTCGTATTAGTTTTGTTTAAAATGTTGCCAACTTTATATTACATTTATAGTTATAATTTTTATTTCTAGCCAACACAAACTATGAAATCTCGACATTGACAGGTATCATAGTAACAAATGAACTAGATAATTAATCCAAATTGATAATTTTATAAGACGTTTCAAAAAGCAACCTAACCTTAAAAATACAAGTCATAATCATGAAATCCCGCTAGTATTAAGAAATTAATACAAATACATTTTATCAAATAGTAATAACAACAGATTAAAACTCGAGTATTTGCCATTTTTTGTACGATCGGTTTAGACGAGGTAGTTGAGATACTACATCTGCATGCTTGAATGCTTACTTAACTGTATTTAATCGGCAGTAATTAAATTCTTCCTCTTTTTTTCTATTCTTACTGAATTAATCAATTTAGTTGTGTAAAATTCGATCTGTTCGGTGCTTTAACACATTTGGTTTTTTGTACGAACAAATACGCCTTTGTTGCTTTTTTGTTTCACCTTTGTAAGTTCAGCCAAGCTACTTGCTACATAAGAAAAATTTTCTATTTGTGCTTTACTTTTCTTCTTTTATTAAAATATCAGTGCAAATGTAGAATATCCTGCATAATATCGGGCTGTGCTTTAGTTTCTTAATTTTTATAGTAATTTTTCTAATAAAATCTTCTCGGTGTAGATTTAATTAAAGGCGAACATTACCTTAAATTCAGTCTCTAGAAAAATGAATGCAAGATATTAAAAATACTAGAAATTTAGTTCCAACATCAAAAGACATCTCTGTTAAATTGAGTGTAAAACTAACAGAACTATTCTTTTTTCACCGCATAAAATATTTTCTTTCGCAAATGTTTATTTACTTCGCCCCTAATCTACTCGCCTTAAACTGAAAATGTGTTGCACAGCGTTTTTCCCAAGATATCAAAGAGAAGTCTTGAATGGAAAGCGTTAGCTCAACTGAAACCCTTACCTCAAAAGACTTACGGGAAAAGCCATAATTAAATTATCTTTAGTAAAACTTGAGGCTAAAATCTAGCACTGTCCTCTTGAGGGTATTCATTCAGTAATCATCATCAAAAGTTGCTTGTGTTGCCACAGGTCTCTCCTGTGCTCTGCTCTTCATGCTATCATATCCATCTCCTTCCTCTTTCAGCTCGCCTGTTATCTTCAATCTTCTCCTTCCTCGTCTTTTCTTTCCTGAGATAAAATCCTCTAAGACGTGTTTCATTAAGCAATCCCTCCTCAGTACATGTCCTATCCAGTTCTTTTTCCTTTAGTTTAAAACATCCCTTCTTTCCACAACGCTTTCTAAAACTTCTTCATTCCTTATCCGGTCTGTCCATTTAATGCCTAATAGTCTTTTGCACAACCACATATCAAAAGCATTAATCCTTCCTTTGTATTTCCTCAGTAGTGTCCATGTCTCACTCCTATACCGAACGACATTCCATAAAAAACCCTTCACCAACCGTTTTCTTATATCTAAATCGACATTACTTGTCATTACTCTCCATTTCTTCGGAAAAGCTTTCTTTTCCAATGCAGTTCTTGTTTTTATTTCATTCTCACTTTTCCAGCTCGTTGTTAGTTCTGTACCCAAACACTTATACCTATCCACTTGCTCAATTTTTCTCCATCTATCTTTACCATCATATCTTCTTTCCATTCAGTAATAAACACACCAATAGTCACCCATGTTTTGTTGGCATGGTGGCCAAAATGCAGCTATGGTGGCACTGCGCAATCTGCTTCTCTTTGACTTTTAAGTAAAAAAGGAAGCGGCTTTTGCAGGGTCGTGCCGATGCAAGATTTTTTCGTAGACTTTCTCAGTTGTATCCCTCTATACTAATAAATTCATTTCAAAACCAACGGATTATTGAAATTCTTGATCTGTCAGTTTAGATCCAGTTTCCAAGCAATTAAGATTTAAAGAGTCGATGTTGTTTACTTTCAACTGTTTCCTATAGTACGTTTTATATTACCCCCATCCCCCCTCTGTGTAATTGTATTTTTTCAAAACTGCCACTATCCATATGTAGATTGAATATTATTTATTTCTAAATTTCTTAAATGAAAAGCCTACCATTTGTTATTAAGATACGTGTTTCATCATTTGTTAAACAATTGAGGGCGTAAATCTTGTAAAGTATATTATAACTAAAAACAGAGCCTTGGAAATTAAAAAACTGCCCTTTCTGTTTTTCGTGGACACCTATAAGAGAAGCGTTCTTCGGATTTTAAAAATACCGCCTTTTCGATTTGCTACCCTTGTACTATGAACAACCAGCATACCTTCAAACTTACAAGCGGCGGTACTGCTCTTCAAAAATGCTATTAATTGGTACAACCAGCGGACTATAAGAAATATGAACCTTATAATGGCTCTAGAAATTCGAAATGTTGTTGGGGTTCTAAAGCATGATCCGTTTTTTCAGATATCTGAAAAACTAAATCGGATATTCAAATTTTGATTTTGCAACAACAAAAATCGCCCAACTTTCTTCTTATTAAACAAAAAGAAGAATTTGATTATTAGACTTTGCACTGTGCGGCGCCTGTTCTAAGTACGTCACCCCAGGCTTCAGCCTAATGCAGCCTATTGGATATTATGGTCCTGGTTGTTTGGAATTTACTAATTTTTGCATTTACAGGTTCACTTGTCTCATGCCGTATGCAACCAAGGTCCAAGAGGGTTGAAAACTACGTTTTTAATCTGAATTTCGTGCATGCCAATTTGGAATGTCTTATTCATGCGTGTAGGATAGGTTACTCGCCTGGAAAACCTGTGATCGCTTCAGCTTGTTGTATGGTTTTAACAAGATTAGCTTTGCATTAACTTGGTATAGCCATTAAGTTAATTATGCGGTAATACATAATACACTTTACATACCGTGAACGCTGACTGCGCGTGACATGGGCTTCAATGTGCGGCAGGTCTACGTATTTTCCTATTTGCTAAATGTACATGGGCAAGAATGTTTATATTAACTAATTGCTAAAATTCGTAAATCTGATTGACAGAGCTGTTAGATATGTTTATTTATAAAGATCTTTAGTTCATTCAACGAAACTCACAGAACACCGTAAGTTACGGGTTGGGACTCTTAGTGAGGAAAACCCAATTGGACATCCAAGCGATCTAAATGTCATAATTTGAAGAAAAAGATGAAGTTGCAGCACATTTAATTTATTAGGAAATGTCATGCATAGCTTTTCCACGGCCAACCTTGAGTACAGAGTACACCCTATACATATAACCAGATACTCATAAGATACTTGTGAATTGAAGCTGGTTTGAGAAAGTCTATAAACTCTTCAAATTTTGGCCGAACCCAGCAAGATGACTTTGTTGTGGGTACTAAACCTTAACGGCATTGAAACCAACAAAACTTCCTACTTGGTGCTCTAGATTAATTTTTCTCACACTATGCTCTGTGAAAATAAAAGATTACCAAAGAACCTTTTTGGCGAAGAAGCAAAAAGACTTAATTGATGCGTTTGCAAAAATCTTGAGCAAATATCTAAATGTACTATATCTCAAAGAACTATATGTTCATTGACTCCGACCTATTACGAGATACTGAACTTACGATACGATACGACTCATCGATATCGAAAGACTCGAAACGATACGGATTTTCAGGTATCTAGTTTTGTTATCATCAATTTCACGAGACCACAAAATCTGTCTTCAAAATACGTCAAGTCCTGATAGATCTTTACCTCTCCTAAATGCGAGCTTCAGCCGGGCCGCGCAAAACCTCTATAAAGAAATCCGGTCTGTCCACGATGCTGTACAAAAGTCCTCTTCGGTTTAATATGAAAATAATCCATTTGTCCGGGTCAGTACGAAAATTACTTTTGTCCAAGACAGTACTAAAAAAGGGCTAGGTCCGGTGCAGCACGAAAACGTCCTTGTCGGATAACTACAGAAATAATGGCGCGAAAAGCCCGATCGATCTGATGAGCTCGAGAGGCCCAAATGACCCAAACAGGCGCAAACGGCTCGACAAATCGGAGAAACCCGAACGAGACGATAGATCTGAGCGGCCTAAACGGCCCGACAGGCCTGAACGACTTAAGAGCCCTGAGCGGCCTTACAGACCTAAATGGCTTTGGCAGCTATAAAAAAATCGAAGTGGGTATTTTGCCTCGTTTCCCATATACTGCGCAGTCCTGAGTTCTCTTCCTCAGATTATTATTTCGTTGGACCACTGAAAGACTTTTTGAGCGATCAAAAATTCAAGATTATTAAATCATGACTTCCTGAGGTTACTACAGCTGTGTACGATTAAATAGGTACATACTAAACAAATGAAAACTTTATTGAAAGTGGTATTCAGAGGCTTCCACGTTGGCGGAAGTGTTTTGCAGTCGATGAAGATTACGTTAAAGAGTAGACAAATTCTTGTTTGTATTTGAGCCCCCTTAGTATTATTTCAGCTAAAGAACAAACCATAGCACGTGAAAAAAAGTATGATGAAAACCGAGAAGGTCGAAACTGACCAAGGCGTACACGGATTTGTTGCCATCTGGACAATCTTTCACAAGGGCCATCTTGTTTATTTCGGAGCTTGAAGAGGCCGAGAAAAACGAAACTTTCATATTTGCTTCGGAGACGATAGGAAATCTCTTTATGGGTGCCAGCCCAAAATCAACCTTTGTTTAAGGGTGCTGATATGCTTTGAACCGGCCTTGATAGTGTGTCTGTTCAGATCTCGCTTGATGTTTTCTGTTTTAGGTTACAAAACCTGGAAACAAACCTCTTAAACACCACGTTTGTGTCAAAAACTAGAACTAGAATTTGTACGCTGGGAACCTAGAAGAGGAAGAGGAGGTTGGCATTATGTAAGATTAATAAGTGTAGGATTTATTATAATCATTTAATATTGAGGCTTTGTGGACTATTAGAATATTAGAAACTCAAACAAAGAGGGTACAAGAAGATGCTTTGAGTTGATCTAGAACTAGAACGGGGAGGACCTTCAAGGTTTTTTAAAACAACTCAAACTTGTACAGTTTCGTTACAGTGTTTGCTTTATGAAGGCAACTCTAAAGAATTAAAAAGTTTTCATATATTGGAAGAATTCTGAATAGTGCGCATACTTTCTCTGAGGAATGACAGCGCTGAACATGCCAACCACGCTATAAACAAAACTCTTCTGGCAGGAATGAAAAAAGCAGGGGTATAAAGGTATATAGACTGAGAATGGAAAAATTAATCTGTCGTGACGATGGCGAGAGTTCTTACTTTTTGGTAAGTTTGGTTGTTTAAATAATTCGGCAACTAAAGCAGTGTGTTGTCGATGCAGCCAGATATTAAAGATGATGACGACCTTAGGGGAGAGCCAATTGCAACTTTACAGACTCGTTGATAAAGTTTAAAACAGAAAGATGGTTTTAATGCATTCTTCTATTACTAAAGTTATCAAATTTTCCATCTTGACTCAAAAGCTTGCAGATGATGATCAGGAATCGTGAATATGAAATTTAGCAAAGAAAAAAACCACACCGAGAGTGATAAAAGATTTCTCAGTCTAAAAACGACTTTAGATATCAACTGAACAAGATGTGTAGAATTTGGAGAGTATGAAGGGCTTTTTTTCTGTATAACCCTTCAGGACATCAAGTCATGTTAAAAATTTTATTACGTTGACAATCGGTCAAAGAGGAATATCAGCTTTGAGTGTTTCTGGAATACTGTATAGCCTTAGTGGCTTTATTGCATACGACATTACTTGAAGATTTGATGAGCAAAATTATCTTCTGTTCAGTCTTAGAGGAGCGATTCTTTTTTGCAACAGATAAGTAATTTTCTCTACAAAATGTGATCGGTTAAGAATCTTTCGTCTTTGGATGTATTAAATAATAAAAGTTTTGCCAAACGAAGACTTGACTTTTTCCATTCTGACTAATTTTACCCCCTCTTTTATAGATGTCTTTGTAATCAAAATCTAACTGCATTCACGATGTCTTCTGTAGTGATTTTTTTGGGCATTACATCGATAGTAGAGATGCAGAAAATTTAGGAATAACTTTGTGATCCCAACAAGGCTTGGATTTCTTGTGAAAAAGCTTACCAAAAGTTAGTGTTGTTTAGATGACATCTAAAATTTTCACAGAAAGAAATTTAAACATTGTTGGGATCACAACAATATCTCTTGATTTCTCACACTCAAACACAACATTTCTATCATCGCAGTTAACAGACAGGAACTCAAGAAGTATGGGAATAAAAAAAATGTGGAAATTGACAGCTTTGGAATGAGCTGATGCTGATTTCGGCTATCAAATCTTATTTGGCCTGCTGTTCGTTAAAGGGCATCAAAGTTGCTTCAGGATTCAAGGGCGTAAGAACAATCTTTGCTTAAGGGCACCGACATGCTTCGAGCCATCACTATTTATTATAAAGTAAAAAAAGTGCTTAGAAGCTCGCAAACTATTTTATTAGATAGAAATCCACTACTTGATAAAGCCTTAAAACTGTCCAGACAGAAATGAAGAAAGGAGTTTCATATTTCATATTATTGCCTTTTTAATACCTGCAATTGTACCTACTTAGATGATCTTGTAAGGAACATCAAATAAATTGATTGCTCACATACACCGGATACTATCCTGTAAAAATTTGAGACCAGGAAGAAAAGAAAAACGCCTTCTGCCGAAAAACAATGTTTCAGGCAGGTTGGCTATGATTATCTTTAAATTACAGTTTTCCCGCCATTTCATTTATTGATCTTGTATTTTTTTTGTTTCTGTAAGCAGAAAGAAGTTTATTGGTGTATTGTTTCTGCTATTAGAAGTCATAACAAAACAAAAACTGTTTACATAAAATAATATTATGGACTGTTTATCACAACATTTACGCGTTACTAAAATGCAATGTTTTTATCAAATGCATTTATAAAAATGATTTAAAAAATTTCAACCATAATCTCTTTATTAATTATAAAGTTGTTTATTTAGATTACACAAAAAATAATTTGTAACCGAGATAAATACAAACATTTCTAATGATGATATCCTATACCGTATTTACTTTGATAGTGTCGAAATCGTGTGTGAGGTGCCTTTGTTTGTTTATCATTCTATTTAGTGCAGATAATTGCAGATGATGAGTAATGAGAAGTGACTGTACAAAAAATATGATTTTTAATTTTCTATTATAAAAGAATCATAAATGGAATACAGAAAGATTCTAAAATAATAAAATTTTGATTTTCTTAAATGGTTATTGTATATTTTCATAAAATCCAATGTGTATTTCTAGGTTTAGGTTAAACTGCAATGTAAATATCTAACATTAACATATAAATGTCAAGCTAACCGTGAGCTACATTTGTGGTAGGGCAAAACTTGCAGAACTTTGCCTACAGAGTGCATCACGGAGCTGCAATTGCACACACAAGACATGCGCATGTTTCAATTCTGTTCGCAAGTTTTGTTAGGAGGCACATTAGTGTTTTAGATACATTTTAAAGTGTGTTTCTTCTTCGTAGCCTTTTTGTATTTTTTATAGGGAGGGTGTATTAAAATCTATTGATTTATTATTTGTTTGTGTTTATTGCTATATTTCAGATAACTTGAACGAAGATTATTAGAATTATCTTTTTAACTTTTTTTTATAAAAGAAATGTGTATCTTTGGCGGCTCCTAAATATATTAATTAGAATTAATTAGAATTAATCACAATTAATTATATAATTAATGACAGGCATATTTCTTTGTGTAATTGTCTATTCAAACTTGACTATTTTTAAATGAATGCTGGTTATTATGCAAATCCTACATTTTAAGACCAATAAATGAAACTCATTAAACTTCTTTGAAATTATACCCGTGTTCGATCTTACTGCTGTTGTGTAACTTTGAACTTTTATTATAAAGCTATTTTTAAAAATCCAAAAGAGTATGAATGTGAAAAACGATAATGATATCTCTGATAATTTATTTTAATACAAGAACACAAGAGGCTTATTTTTTGTTATAGATGTGTAGGATGTTTCAAATCCAAGCTTAAGCATGGAAATTTCGCTTATTATAAGAGACAGAGCATAAATGATAAAAAATGCAAAATCGCTGTTTAGATTTTTCGCCTCTAGCTTCCTCATCATAACGAATTCTAAAGATCTAATAAAACATTCTTACGGCAGTGTCTTATTACTAATTACCTCAGATTGTCAAAATTGTTGATCGACGCGACGTTTCAGTTTCGTGGAACCACACTCAGGTTCATTTTTTTAACGGCCGCCATATTTGATAAGACATTAACAAATCAAGTAGGCCATGCTTGTTGTAGTTTTAATTTATGAGAGAAAACATATTGAACAATTGAATGTTTTTTTTTTCTTTTAATAGAAACTTGTAGATGATACAGAATATTACATATTTTATGCTTTCTATATTTCAAGATTTTATTTCTTTAAATATCTTTCGAATCAGCAGTTACCATAATAGGAATTCAAAATAAAATTTGTATTTTTACTTCTTATTCATTATAAAAACTGAACATAAACCTTACAATTTTTTAAATTTTTTATACGATTATCTAGTATGGAAAAAGCAAACAAACACAGTTCAAAGTATCACAAAAATGCATTAAAATTAGAAAAAGAAAAACTGAAACTACAATGATGAAAGTTACCATTTGTTACGACCGCAGACAATTGATACAAAGTTTGACGTCTACACCTAAATTTACATTTCTCTGTAAATTATTGGTAAGAAGATATTTAAAGAAATAAAATTTTCAAACTTAAAGAATACGAAATATATAATATTATCATTCAGAAAAGAAGCTTTCAATTGTTCTATATGTCTTCTCGCATAAATGAAAAAAAAAATAATAAAAAACGTGACCTACTTAATCTACTATAACTGTTTACCAATTTTATTTTATATTTCCTTTGTAAATCAAGTTAGCCCTAGGATGTTTAATATTATTGTAAACAACATGTAAAACCCTATCAAATGATGCCAATATCAAGTATGGCGGCCATAAGAAAAAAATGAACCTGGTAATGGTTCCGCGAAACCGAAACGTCGGTCGATAATTTTGACAATTTAAAGTTATTAGTAATAAAAGACTGCTTTAAGAATGTTTTATTAGATTTTTAAAATTATCCATAATAAGCTAGCTAGAAACTAAAAACCTAAACGGTCATTTTGTTTTTTATTGATCATAAATCGAAAACAAAAGAAGTTAGCTTAAATTTCTTTCTAGATTATTAAGTAAACCTATACTCTATCTCGTATAATAAGCGAGATCTCCATGATTAAGCTCGAATTTGAAACACCCTATAGTACTCTGTGTTTTTCTACGTATTCGTGGAGTTTTCACATTACTGTCTTAAATCTTCAAGCCAACTTCATTGGTGTGAACGAAACTTAGCGTTCTTGAAAACTGTCACTACAAGTTTTCATTGGGTCATTAGCAGAGAATCTATTAACCGCATATTTAAAATTCCACAGTCACTCATAATTTCAGTTGGGAACAAAATTTTATTTTTTTATTGCAAGTCTTAGCGTCCAGTAGAAAGAGGCTTTCTTCTTCTTCTTCTAACAATATATGGTTTGATATGTTTATTTTTAAAAATGCCGCAGCTATCGCCCAAAAACATGCGTGACACCCAAGATTTTAAAATTTAAACATACTAGGCTGCGAAAACAAAAAAGAACGAAATATTACAGAGACAAATTCCATATTCTAAACGTTCTAATTGACATTAACAGGGATGAAGCTAAGCAATCAACAAGAGAAAATTATGAAAGAGCAAATTTTCTTTTTAGTTTCTTTTGAATTTTTTTTAATTAGTTATTTTAAATTCAAACAAAAATCAAAGGGTCTTTTACAAAATTTGTTCTATTTATTTAGGGTGTTGTTACAAAAATTATTTGAACTGTTTTACATTGTTTCTTCTCAATTCTCCTCGTAAGTGATTTGCCCACAGTTGAAAAAAGCATGGGTGCCCATGAAAACAAAAGTAGTTATTTATTCTATTCTGCACCTTAAAGCAATTTGTCAAATATTCAAACTCGTAACCAAACCAACTTAATAGTGGTTGCGCTTATAGGCCTGCACGAAGCGAGTTTTTTAGTTGGGCACAGGCCACATTTTAAATTTTTATTGGGCTTTTCGAGACTATGTCAGATTAATCGAGACTTCCGGACCTCTCAGTCTTTCAGGCAGAATTTCTGGGAACAAACTTGACGCTGCCCGAGAGAAACTCGGTAACTTCTTGAAGGGCCCGACAGACCCGAGAGATACGAACGCCAGACAGAGAAACCCAAAAGGCCGAAAAGTTCAAAAGGCCCAACGGTACGACATCCCGAGACGTCCAAACGACCCGACAGACCCGAGAAGCTTGAGGGGCTGAGAAGTCCAAAAGGATCGACAGGTCCGTACGGCCCGACAGACCTGTATGGCCCGATAGGACCAAAAGATCAGACAGACCCGGAAAGCCCAAAGGGCCGAGAAGTCGAAAAGGTCCGACGGTACGACACTTCGAGACGTCCAAACGATTAGAGATCGAGAGGCCCCTACAGTTCAACAGACCAGTATGGCTCGATACGGCCGAAAGATCAGACCCTGAAAGCCCGCAGGGCCAAGAAATCCAAAAGGCCCGATGGTACGACGTTCCGAGACGTCCAGACAGAGCTGAGAAGCCCGAAAGGCTGAGAAGTCCAAAATCACCGACAGGCCCATATGGCCTGACAGACCCGGATAGCCCAACACGCTTCAACTGTTCGAAACGACTCGATTGACCGGGTGTTATTTTCATACTGAACCAAAGCGAAGCAGTACGAAACTGCACCGCAACTTGGTCAGGCATTTGCAAAACGGGACTCAAAGTTCGGGCTTAGGTTGGGCCGGGCTGCAGTTTAAAAGTTACGTGGGGTGAATCAGGCTGTTTAGACCTGTCGCTTTTTTCGAGCCTCTAGAGCCGTTCGGGCCACTTGGCCCTGTCGGGCTTGTTAAGCCTCTCTGGCCTGCTAGATATTCGGCCCTCTCGGGCTTTTCGGACTGATTACCGAAGTTACCAGGCTTTTTTGAACCGCGTCAAGTCTAACCTTAGTTGGGTCTAATGGTGCTGGCAAAGTTTTGGGTATCTTGAATTTTCATGCAGTGAAGGTATCGAGGGTTGTGTCGTACTCCAACGATTATAAACGGTGACAGGAATATGGTATAGTCCTAGGGATAACTGCATTAGGGCCTTGCATTCCAGCCTTATGGTTCTCAAAATTGCATTCTTTATTCGGTGGGGTTTATTAAAAAGAGCTCATTGGATCTATGATAAAATGAAAAGTCGAAAAACACTTTCTTAACATCGGATATTCTCAGATACCAAGCGACCTCTTTGAGTATTGAGCCTTATAGCGGTAAATGGGACTGTGTCGGTACAAACTTTTATTTCTCTTATATTCGCGGGATCTGACATGATTAATAATAGACTGAGTAAAATCCCGATGATGAGAGCTGTGATGCAGCCTTTATTCAAGAAACTTGAACCTACAAGTGGTCTTGGTAAGGTAGGTGGTGAACCAATTTATGGTGGTACACATGAAACTCCCATAGTATGCATACTTGTAAACAGGGTAATTAAAGCTAGCTCTAACAGATCTATGTTCTAAAGATCCGTCAGTTGCCATTATCAAAACAGTGAAAAGACCGAACGGTTCTGTCGTTAGGTCCTTGGGTTTGAGTTCAACGTTTGAAGGATTAGCCTTCAAGTCTATGGGTGGTATCTGCATTTGCATGTTAGATGGAGAGCATGGTGAAGGTTTCAAGAAAAATTAAATATAATAGTTAAACATCGAAAATAGTCTCCCTTTGTTACGTGCACTAAGCAGGGAGTTATTGACATTATAGCTAGTAGCTTTATTAAAAAGTGAAGAATGTCTGATGAAGAAAGTTGTTTAGATCACAGACACATCCGCTATGTTATAATAAAACTTCAGGAAAAAAGGATGGTGTATTGCAACACCTAGAAAAAATGCTTGGAACTCTTTCAAGACAGACATTAATTAGGATCTTCAGAATAATAATATTAAGGATAGATAAAGTGTTGAAGTTGCTTTAGGGCAAATAGAGAAGGCCATCATTGCAAACAACGGAAACTATTTTCAAATAGAAAGCAATGTAAACAGGCTATTATAAAGGCAAAACTAAATACATAAAGAAGGTACTTTGAAGAGGTTGATAGTATATGTTCTAGACTTTCAAAAGAAAAGCACAAAAACATATATTTGATAAGCATTAAATCTCAGGAGCGACTCGAGATTTCCTAGAAGTGACCGAATCAGCCCTAGCTTCTATCTGGCTACGGGCTTGCAGATATCTATTTATAACAAGACGGCGAGCAGCTCATAATACCATAGACTAGTGACTTGGCTCCAAAGTTTCCAAATCTATCAGTTTTAGATTTTTTTCTGTTGGAATATTTAATATCAGAAATTCATAGGAATAGATGTAGCACCCAGAACGTGTGGGCAAATACGATAATGGTTGAGTTTTCTAAATAAATTGCTAAAACAAACAAAAAACACTCTTTTTGTCTAATTGTGGATGTTCAATGTCTAAGATTACTATGAATCTCGAGCTTTTGTTATTTCTTCTGATTCTGATTTTTGGGCAACATTTACATTCTTACAACTTTAAATTTCGCTTTAAATAATCCTGACAACTGCATTATGCTTTTACGTAAAGGAAATTTAAATTGCTCTAATATTTTCGCATATGGAATACTTTCTAACTATAACAGGAAACCATAACCTATAAAAAAGCTATAAATTTTGCAGCAATTCTATCATAAATTAAAAGACACTTAAAACAGTCTTTGAATTTTAAAGGAAACGGTAATTTTCATATACCATTAAAGTTATGTACAGTTTATTTCAATTGTTTCCCTTTTTATTGTTTTTGATAATCTATCTAAGGTAGAGTTTCTAAAATTAAGAAAACAAGATCGGAAACAAATGCTAAACACTGAAAAGGCAAAACTCCAAACAAATTAATTTAGAACAAAAATAATAAAGAATCTTTACTGAAGCAGGTAATGAAATCTAACTATGATTTTCTTTAGGAAAGAAAACTGTATTAGTCAACCTTCTTAATTTCTAAAATCGAACAAGCCTACAAAATTAGTCATAATAACAAAACAAAAAAGTTTGTGAATCTGATTCGTAGTATTACAATAACAATAGTCTTAATTACTGAAATTTAGATACACTTAAATCTCTTGATGTTAAAGCAGTTGCCTACAGAGAAAACTTTTTAGGCTGACATCGTTAATTAACACCATTGAAAATTTACTCTGTCAGTCCGTGGTTATCGACCTTTCAGTGGGTATTCAGAAAATTGCTAGAAATACTAGATCTTAGAGTGTTACTTTCTAGGGAATTTTTACTATCAGCTCCCAATGTAAGGAAGGGGGGGGGGACTGTGCGAGAAACTTCGTTTTTCGCCAGAAAATTGGTAATTTTCAGGCCAATCAAGCATTTTTACAGATCATGAACTACTTTGTTATTGTTTGTAGTGCAGTACGCACATCTTGGTGCTTGATTTTCTAGACAAGACTTCCACATCGGATTTACAAACATGGTTTTCAGTTGTCATCCAGGAACTATCAATTTTATTTATTTTGTGTGTAGGTATCGTGAAAGTTGTAAAGATGTTTAGCTAAATGTTTTGATTTTGCGAAAATGCATCAATAAATAAGATAAGACCTACACACATACACTTGTTGCAAATTTTGTCTAAGAATGTCCATTCTCAAATTTGAAAATAATGAAGTCTGAGGTATGGTTTTGCTTATTTTGAATGTACTGAGATCAAGTAAGAAGGTTTTGGTGCCATTTAAATCACGAATTATTTTGCAGACTCTTGAATATCTTGTCAGTTACTCTCAATTTTTTTGCAATGGGATATTGATCCATTGAATTTTTCTGATGGTAGCTTGTTTTTATATCTCTGTTTTTGTTATCACTTAGAATTTCCACATGATTTTTACATAAAACCATAGCAAACTATATATATTTGTAAACCTCGAACAATAATCTTTTTAGGTAAGCCCTAGCCAACTATGAATTCCATTACAAAAAAATAAATTGGCTGGTATTTGTCGAAAACAATAAAGTCTGACAGAAAACTAATATTGAAAATTAAATTTCTAATAAAAATGTGTTTAAAGCTTTCAGATAGCTTTTCAAATAAGATATGAGGAAAACTTGTTTCGAGTTTTCTTTTTAGATTTCAGGATAACAAAGCAGCCTATGTTCAAGGAAGCTGTTTATCACCGTCAACAATTATTCTTTATTCAAATATTCCACAATGACAACCAATTTGACACACCTTGTAGGTAAAACAAGATTATTAGATTTAACTTTGATCTTATCTGACATTTGGTTTTGAAATATAAAAATTGACAACTAAGCAGTTAAGTTATATAGGAAAACTCACTATTCCTATAAAGTCGTCATCTATACTGGAAAGATTTGCATTATTCGGACATTAAAAAGGTGATCATTGCCAACTATTACTGGTATCTTTACATATTTATAGTGTATTTGATTTTTCTTGACATCCTCAATTTATATTTAAATAGGGAAATGATAATTATAGTTATTACAGATCGAGTAGCGTGTGAAATAAATGTTCTTTAGTAAGCTAATACTAAAAAAAAAGAAATCGAAAACAAGATAAATATTATTCAACTTTACAAGGACAGGACAAAGTAGTTCAAATTGCAGGTAATTGTGCGATAGCTTATTGCTTGTTAGTGATAACGAAAAGATAAATTGAATAGTGAAAACAAAAATCAGCTATCTCAATGGCCAAAAAACAAATTGTCTCGGTTATTTGAACAGTTAAAAAAAGAAGTCAAGACAGATTTTTAATTTATTATCATATCATTAAAAATGTAAAATGTAATATAAAATTTACAGATCCAATGTCAAGAGTTCCGTATAATTAAAATTTATCTGTGTAAAGTATTACATTTTGTGACTTAGGTGATAAGATATTAAATCGTAGACGTATGCTAGGTAAGCAATAGGGCCTAGTACGAATCCCTGAGGAACGCCAGAAGTAATAATAATAGGCGCCTTGTATATTCTTAGATACACTAGTGGTGAAGGCAAATGCCGGAACAGTTTCTGCACCAGTCCACGGCACACTATACACACCTAGACACCCACACATCACTACTCTAACATATACACACTCTCACACCCCTCACTACACAATACCAACACCGTTCTGAAAAGAACCGCCGCATCGTGTTCCAGAATCGTCGTCACTGTGTGACGGCTCGCTGGCTGTTCTTGGGCATTCCACTCCAAAATGGGTCACCGGCATCGGCGGGGATCCTGGAGGACCCTGCTTCCGGCCTACTTCACCGTCGCCACCAGATCACCATCGCCGTTGACGGGCGTGCGGACTGCTTGGTGCCTGACATGATGTTGACGACTATCCATTTTTCCAAATTCACCAGCCATAGAGGAATTAAATTTCCTAAATTTCTCTCTCTTAGATACACAAAGTTCAACTGGTTTACATTTGTGTAACACTTTGTTCTTATAAGATTGCTTATATTACAAATCAAAATGATTTCTTTGCGCAAACAAAATTGTTACAAATGTAATACCATTAAACTATGAATTTAACTCTGATTTCAAATATCAAAAAATTCTAAAGAATTATTTCTCCTGCAGAATTTTTAAGTTATGGAGACCTTTTGGGGAATTCTATTTTATTGTTATTTTGCAAATTGCAGACCTAAGATAAGCATTTTGAAGAAGATTCTCAAGTAAAAATACTATGGCTAACTTTGCTTTTACAGAAGATGATTCCTAGAGAGGTCACTGGTGATTCAAAAATTCTTACAGACCTTGAATAATATTATATATAAAATGTCAAATTTAAAGGCCAGGAAACAAAATTTATTTAAATAAACAATAAATAACACATAATTAACTTATTTGGAACAGAAAAGTTAAGAAATAAAAAAATTAGAAATAAAAAAACTGAATCTTTTTGTTGACTTTACCTAGGTATTGATTGTTTAAACAAAAGAATAAGCAACAGATGTCTTTTTTAGAAAAAGACCAATAGTCCGTATGGTCTTTTTGGTACACTCAGAATCAAGTTGTCGAGAATAGAACTATGAATGTCCCTCCATGTTTGATTCAGCGCTTCAAATTTGCAACATATTTAAATTGGGGGACTGCATAAGTCATGGTAACTAGCTGTTTGCATTCTACGTTTTCTATCCAAAATAAGCACCGAAACAATTGAAATGCATTTATTTACTGAGCTAACACGATTTATACTATAACTTTAGATCAAGTAAGCCGACTTGAATTTCGGTTATTCCTTCTCCAGCGGAAGTATCGCAATTGGGGTTTTGAAGTTAGGTTGGTTTTATGATTGAGTTAATTGCGTATTCTAATATCCCCTACATAAATAAACATAAATTTCCTATTTTGACATTTTCATTTGTTTACGATATATTAAGGGTGGGTTGGCTTAAGATGAACACACTGTATATATAGAGTCTAATAATCCGTCAACGAAAACGAGATCAATTATACTTGCCTAATCCACCGTATTTCCTTCTTCATAACTGTAGACTTCCTGAAGTTTCCCGAGCCTACTTTAATCAGAAAACAGTGCTTTTGCCCATTTCTAGATTTCCCAAACGATATGGTATTGCGACCAACAAAGTCCCTCATCGCGATTGCTTCTAGTTAATGACTAGATTTTAAGTTGTTTTCTTGTAATTACAGTTTTGCTTGATACTGCCCCTTGAAGCTGCAGACGCAATTGAGGTGCAGTTGCAGTTAGCGTTTTTCCTCTTGGTATGGCGCCCACAATCTTGATAAGACGCTCGATGTTGTATCCAAAGCTGCAGCTAGGTTCACCTGCGCAACTCCACTTTCAAGCAATTCTATCATTTTTAATATCACGTTTCTATTAAATAACTCCTCTCCATCGTGTTTAATGTAACGACTGAAGCACACCAGCCTACTATTCGTTTTAAAGAGTTTTTTTTGGGTCTTTTCCATGTGTTTAGTTTTTGGATGTTAGACAGCAACTGCCCTGTCGAGGTGAGACTTGGTTGGCTTGATTAGCTTTCTTAAGGAGGCTTAATGGAGGGCGAGCATGATCTTGAGCCAACGTTGGGTGACCTTTGGTGGGAAGAAAGGCGCAGTTCAAACTGTGTTAGTAGTTAATTCTCGTAAAGAAACTGAAAAAGCTTACTACAGGACGAAACCCAACCTTGGGCTACTTGAGGCCTTGTGTTTGTAATTAAATAGTACTCTTAAGAGAGTTTACGGAAGATGCAGTCTGAGTTATGCATATTTAATTCCCATGAAGATTAAGGGTTAAAGAAATACAAACAGCAACCTTATGCCACCGTAGGTGACCTTGGGAACAGCGTGGATTGACCACCATTTGTATTTAGCTCTCTTAAGAAAGTTAATGTATGACGAAGCTTGGGTTTGTACCACCTGCGGTGGCATGGAAAGTGCAGCCACATCTGTGTTCGTAATTAGCTCTTTAAAAAGATTTAGAAACAGCGCAGTCTGACTTGTGCATATTTACTTTATCTTGGGAAGGTAAAGAAGGACAAACCGTAGGTGACCGTGGAAAAACACAGCTCGATACCTGTTTGTATTTGGCTTTCTTAAAAAAGTTAATAGAGGATAAAGCTTGAGAGGATCTCGATCGGTATTTGTATTTAGCTCTTTTAAAAAAGTTAACGCATGGCAAAGCCCGATCTTGAGTCACCTGCCCTGGAAGGAAGAGGACACAACCACATCTGTATTTGTATTTAGCTCTCTTAAAAAGCTTACTGTAGAACCTAACCTTGAACTAACCTTGAACTAACCTTGAACTAACCTTGAACTAACCTTAGACCACCTGTAGCGGGTGGTAGGGCGCAGCGTAGCGTAGTTACCTCTAGTGAAAAAGTTAATTAAGGGCCCCGCCACATTTGTGTCCGTATTTAGCTCTCCTAAGAAGCTTACTGCTGCATACGACTTGACCTTAAGCCACTTGTGGCGGGTGAAAGGGTGCAGCCTAAAGTGTGTTCATACATAATTAGATCTATTAAGAAGGTTTATGGAAGGCACAGCGTATTTAATTCTCTTGAGAAGGTTAAAAGGATAAAGCTGAACCCTTAGACTTCCTTACTAGGATTCGTATTTAGCTTTCTTAAGAAGGTTAACACACGGCGAAGCCCAATCTTGGACTAACTACTGTAGAGTAAACACAGCCACACCTGAGTTAGTATTTAACTTTCTTAAGAAAGTTAATGGACACCCCAGCCTGATTTGTGTTTATATTTGGTTCTCTTAAGAAGATCAGAGGAAGGCGAACACTAACATTCTTCTTCCCCAGGAAGCTTAAAAAAAGCGAACCTTAAAATTAGGCCACCGTAGCTGACCCGTTGAATAGCTATGCTCATTTCTAGTTCTCTTAAATCCAGCATGTCAGTCACTTCTTAACTTTAACTAGAGCTTTATTTCTATGGACACAACTGTTCACAATCGTATTCATGGCAATAAAGCTTTGCTCAAAGTTAAGCAGCGAGTGAAAAATGGGGGCTTAATGCGGTGGAAGAGCGCGTAACTTAATTCGTGTTAGTATTTGCGTTACACTAATACTTGTTAAGTTGCGTTTACATATGCGTGCTTGTGCTCGTGCTCGTAAACGCAACTCGTGCTTACTCTGTACTAGACAACGAGCCGCGAGACAAGCCGTACTACGCGCATGAGTCCCCGGCTCGCATGCGCCAAAGAAAATTCGTGTCTATACTTGCAAGTCTGTGAATGGAACTTTATTTTATTTAGTTGACTCGTAGTGCTCGCCTATACAAGGCTACTAAAAGAGTCTACAGATGCTAGGAATCTCAAAATGACGGCTAGTCGTTTGTTTTTAGCAATTTCTGGGCCATTAAGGCATTAAGTAAAAACTCTGAATCGGTTATTGACATTCTACAAAATGCCTGAAAATTCCACCCGCAAATCATCTATTATATTGTTTTCACTGTACCGTCTTCTGGATGCATAAATTGACGTAACCCATCAGTAACGTTGTCTTTTCTTTTTTGTTTCATTAAGCAACGAATGCATCACGATAAAGCTGGCGCTAGCAGCTAATAAAGGATCGTCATTACCCATCTTCTATTTTATAAAAATAGTTTAAGATTGATTTGATATTTTTATATTTTAACTACGAGTACTGCTCGCAAACCACCCTAACCTCCCGAGTTCAAGCTTCACGACGAACTAAACGTTTAAATGTAGGCGATTCACTCACGAGTCCGGTAAGTTTTGGGAGCACAAACACAAGTAATGTGGCTTTACTTTAAATTAGAATCTTTTAATCTTAGCCCGCTAGACTCAGTAAGTAAGTGGCCTTGAGCATATGTAAGAAGGATATGTATTCGGTGTATCTGATGCAAGATTAACAAGTATACTAAAATAAACAAAATGGGCTTTGTGTTCAAATTTAGTTAGTTTCTGTCCAGTTTTTCAGGTGTTGCTTAACTTTAAGCAAAGCTTTATTGCTATGGGGCACCAGTAAGGGTGACCCTGTTCGGTTGTCGCCTCAGGCTTCTACTCCAAGAAAATTTGAGCTCTCGATACGATACAGCGATACGAGAAAAACAATTCTTGATCGCGTTTGAAGATCGTCGCTTCGATTACTTTTTGATATATATCGTAATCTGGCGACAGCGTGAAATTGACGATAACAAGAATAAATACCTGAAAACATTATTAAGTTCATGATCTCGCAGACTGGCCGCAGTCCTTGGTTGGCGCAGGCACAAGGGACATGCAGATGGTGCAGCGGAGTGGATCGGAGTTGGTTCTATTTATTTTGTTGCTGTTATAGCGTCCTTTTTGGACCTTTAGGGCAGTTTCCATGAGCTGCTCGAACTTGCTTATTTTACTTATCTTGGCGCTGTATAAATAGTCACTTTTGAAGTTAATCCTGGGGATTTCGGCTTCCTCTGAAGAGTTTACTAAACATACTAAGCAAGCTGATACATTTCGTCTAAAAAGTATCTTTACGGATAGAAAATCATTAAACACAAAAAGATGTTAATTTGTACAAACGTTTTACAACTAAAAGAATTTTTGAATTCCTGAATAATGAATAAACCCTAAAAGATGGTCACGTCGGCGGTAAATGTTAGCTTGGAATAGTTTTGGCATTAGCAAACTTGTTCAGTTTTCTAATTAGATGCTCTCTCGATTTTCATTTTGAAATTTAAACTGCAACAAGTCTTTCGATAGACAATGGTTTAAAGGGGATCTAAAAATCCTTTACTGCAAATGTCTGCTTTAGGAAGCATTTTATAAGGTACGTTTTTTTCTTGTATCGTATTGCATCGATTTTACAACAGAAGTCAACAACAGCTTTCATTTTTCTACAACAATATTTAATTAATACAACAATTGCCTTTTGAATTTGCTTTGTTTTCACAACTGTCAGTTTTCTTGTCTAAAAAGCTTTTTCCTTTTTGCATTTTAAAATGCACGATATACCCTGGCACCTGCTGACTGCAGTCCCGCTACGAATAAAAAGGTGCTAGTAAGAAGGTTTGTTTACTAGTATTGTTCTCTTGAGCCTTCTACGATTCCTAAATTCTGTCATTTGACAATTTTCTCTAGAGGAAAGGAATTCAAGAAATAACGATTAGAATTTTTCGATGTCAGACAGAGAAGTTTTTGCTTTGCTTGGATTTCTAATGTGTTGACATGGTTACGATGTGAAGAGAAATAATTGGTATTTTTATTGTTTAGGGTAGACCTGAATATAACAACTGAAGTGATTTGTACTGTACATATAATAATTTATATAAAAGTCTACCGTTTTAATGATTTTGTTGTTATTTCAGATCATCCCTTCCCCTTGATATCTAATCAAATTTATCTTTAGTGAATTATCTTTTATTTTTAGCTTGTTGTTACACGGCTAAACAATAATTTTAATAGATTAAGATTCAGAGAACGAAAGAAATCTTTTTATCAGGCAAAATAAACTGAAAATATTTAAGTGCATTTTCTAAACAATTTCAGGATAGAAAAAACTGGCTATCGAGCTTTCTAATGAATTTTTTATACACACGTATCATAGTAAAAATTTTTCACAGACCCTCATAATACACGGTTGTAGTAGTACATTTAGCATGTTCCGTTTATCTCCTACCCATATTCGTATTTGCAACACAACAATAACATTCAAGTGCCGCATAGTAGCGAGCATGTGCAGATTTACTTCGCGCAAATGCAGTTACTGACCTACCCGACAGTCGCTTGCACATACTCGCGCCGGGTAGCCCTTAGCCCTGAATCGGGCCAAAAGGGCACACATGAATGTAGGTTTACGTGCCTTACGTGCTTGTCACTTGTAACAACCATTTCTTTTTAAAGGATTTTTTTTAATTAATTACAGTTTACTCTTTTTGTTTTGTTTGTTAGTGAGATGTACTTCATTTTGACGGGGTTTTATTGTATATTTATTACCCTTTCCCTTCAGTTCTTCAACCGGTTTGAAACAGTGCAATTTTTATTGTAATGAAATATGTGCATGGAGATATTAATTCTGGTTAGTTTTTTGTTTGTATTTAATATTTATGTAATTTTTAAATCGTTTTATCAGTTATTTCTCGTAAGTTTAGGTTATGTGTTTTGTATGATAAACTGGCCTAACAGACTTAAAATAACTTTATTAAGAAATTATGACAGTTGCTATAATTTCCTTCAATTTTATTTAGAATTTTTACAGATTTTGAGAAAATTTTCTTTCAAAAAAGTAATCTTAAGTATGGGGTTTCAACTGCATAAAAGATATTTAAATGTCCTAATGCATTCATTTATTCCAGTCTGTTTAAAAAAGCTGTAAAATAAAAGCATCATCGCCAAGGTTTGTTCATACCTTCGGTTTAACTTATGCAGCTTGCATTAAACATGTACCTAACCTACCTATACAATTTTCACATTGCACCAAATATTTTGTCACTGACTGATAAATAATAATCTTGTATAAGCAAGATTGTTGTTTACGACTTCATGATTTTTTTTGTGTCGTGCATCTCTCTGCTCTTTGCTGTCTTATCTGTGTTTTTAATTTTTCCATTCTGATTGCCTTCATTTAGTATTGAATAATTTGCTCAAAGTAATAATTAAAAATATAATTATTAGGGTGATTTACTGAAAAAAATAGTTCTTGCTTTATAATATAATATATTTAAATATACTAGAATAGATCGTGTTGCGATTAGAATATGAAAAAATAAAAAATAAAAAAAAACGAAAACTCGATAAATATTCATTAAGCCTCAGGTTATATTAGAGAGAAGGGGGACCTTGGACCAAACTCTGTTTAGATTTCTAATGCACACGGTAAGACTATTGATCAGTAATCGGTCAGCCATTTTGAAGATATTTTTGTGCAAGATGGTTCTTTTAACTTTGATACTTTAACTTTAGGATGCCAGTTTTATCTTTTCTAGACTGAACGATGACGTTAGGTGAAAGGTTCAGTTTTTAAGTGTAATATTCAGACGAAATTGTTCCGATAAAACGTGAATGATTTTTTTATGTAATATTAATTGATTATAGCGTTGACCTTAATGTTGTAGATTTTTAAGAAATTTCTTAGATTATAAAAAAGCGGTATGTTAATTGGGATTTTTAGGTTTCAATGAAATATATTTTTGGGCAAAATCTCCATTAGTCATAATATTAATCATAAGAGGCGTAAGAATAGACAGTTGAAAATACTTCATTCAAGGCTTTCTTAAAATTGGAAGTGCAAATTTTAAAATGACGTAAAGATGCGGAATTGTTTCATTACGTATTAGTTTTTTTTTGTTTATTTAAATAGTGAAGATAATTAGGAATTACAGATGTAGAGAATTTTTATGAAAACCAAACTTTGATGTTCATTGATTTATATTTAACTTAAAACTCGATCAACTAGGACGAATGTTATTCCTATGAAACTCATTTATTGAATAAATTTTATTTGTTTTCTTGAAATAACAGTTTGTGATTCTCTACGTGTTCATTTCTTTTTCTCTAATATCAAATTTTTATGATTATCTAATATTTTTTTATTCGATGTTTCAAGGTTTTTCTTTAATTTATAACAAACACGAATTATCTGAATCAAGTAAAAACGCATAAGAAGTTTTGCCTAAAATCATTTTTGTTTAACACAAAAGTCTGTAATAAACCTTTTTTGGAGATAAAAAGTCCACCTAATATAGTTTAAACAGTCGTTTCCAATTTATTAAAAGATATAAAAGTTTTGGGAATTACGTAGAGAATGCGCTTAAATAACTATAATTCTCAATCTAGAAATAGTCAGCCACTTGATTCATCCCTGACCTTTCTTTCTGGGGTGTAACAATCTGAGTTGCCTATTTATGGAAGTTAGCCCTTTTTATTGGTTTAAAGTTACTTAAGAGTTAATATAAAAATCTAATATTTTGCATAAGATGTCCTGATATGTGGAATTTGTAAGCGTAACCATATGGTAACACAAACCATTGAGGGGTAACATAGCATTATGTATTCAGTATAAGAAAAGTAGATACAAAAAACATTTTTTATTTACGAAAATCTACAAAACAAATAGCAGCAATGCATAATCTGCAATCACACTTCATTCTAGTAATTCCTTTTATGGAAAGCCAACAACGTCGTTTAGTGGTATGACAGGGAAAATGAGCTACTGTATCTGTCCTTACAGCAATGTGTGGTCTTCTGACTACAGTGAAGTTTGGTTTTGGGATAGAACTTGTGGATGTTGGTCGTCCTCTGTTAGGTTTTCCTACGCAAGCAAGGACATTGGCCAAAACGCTTCTAAAATTCTTGAGAGGCAAATTTTTAAACGAACCATGCATTTACCACGCAAGTATCCAAAACAAAGGTAAAAACAGAAAAGTACCATTGTTTGGCTTTACTTGGAGATCTTATAATAGCTGACCATATCATTAGCTTTATCTACCTTTCCCATATGTTTGTTACATTCTCTTATTATGTTTGGACATTGTATTTAACTTCCTTTTTATCACTTTTTGTAAATCGTTTTACTGTGGTCAAGGAGTTTATTCCAAAACTAGTACTAGCTATCAATAATATTTCACAATAATTATTAGGTCGTTACTTTTTTTATAATCGTAACTCTCTCTTCCACGTTTCAACAAATCTTTATCTGGTATCAAAGAACACTTTTCAATTCGGTTGTACTTAGTGTGCCCAAAGAACGTATCTTTATTTTATCTTTCATATAAAGAAATAACCTAAAATGCTGAAAAAATAATTATCAAAATACGCCGTTGACGTGTCAGGATTTTCTATGGTTTTACTAAAGGGAAATAACTACCTGAGCACCTACAACAGTGTTTTTTACTGTTTCACTCAATTCATTGTATGTCAAACGTGTTGGCACCTTGATATGGCAGGAAATCATAGACAATGCAATACTCCGGCTTTAACATGGTTTCGTCTATGGAAAAATTTGTGTCGAAATCAAATTCTACACATTTATTTCTTACCATTTCTAACCATTTCTAAAATAATAGAAGCACTTTGATATCATGCTTGAGTGTTGTTGTTGAAATGAAGAAATTGTTGAAATTGTTTGAACGCTTTCACTGTTATCAAACTGGATACTTGCTTTATTCGAGAGCTTCTTTCCCAATAATCTACGTAGCTTGGCAGGACAATCACACCCATTAGTAAAAATGTTGGGAGGAAGTCTGTCATCTCTTTGGTAGTAATATTTATACTTTTGCCTGTTACTTGTATACTATACAAATTAGTCTGATCCACCATATGATTCACAAGCTCAAACGGAAAAAGCTTGAACAAACATCCCGTTGGCAAAACATCATTTGAAAAATTAGTAGTAGCAGTATCAGACCTTATATAGGTTGGTGCAAATTATTCTTCACTTAGGTAAAAAGGGGTTTGTTTTTTGCTCTTGATTTTTCATTAGCAGGAGCAGAAAGAAGAATCTTTTTCTTTTAAATTTCACTTCAGAAGTACCAAGTTCCATTTGTAGTTGTTCAGATTTATTCACTTCTTGTGTTTCAGAAACATCACTGTCAGTTTCTTCGATAAGATCGTCCTCAAAAGGATTTTCCTCCTTTTCGTCTTCAGAAGCTGTTTCATTGAGTTGAGTTATGTAAAATATCCAGAACATGAAAATCTGCCCTTTCAAAACAATGATAACGTGTTTTGAGCGATTATAAACTACCAAAGACGAATTTTATGCCACGGCTACTTAACAACGCTTACAACACGTTCTGGCACTTCATTATTTGCCACGACGTGTTATGGGCTTTGTTCTACCAGTCATCCAGCTTAGCTTAAAAATTGGGTTGTAGGAAAGAGACAAAAGAATGAATAATAGGAGGTTATGCCAAAATCTAAAACATCATTGGAAGGTTTACTTCACTTTTTTGTTGTAGAACCAACGAAACGCCAGTAAAACAGACTTAGACCCAGGCTGGAAATAAGAGCTTTTTAGTGAATCTAGCTATTATATTATTTTTTGACTCTTCGCAACTAAGAGATAGTCTTCTGTTCAAAAATCGTTTTGTCACTACTTGCACATTGCTAAAAATCTCGCTTGTAGTCACTCATATATTACTAACAAAGACGTATTGGAATCTGTCGTCAGCGGGATTTGTATGTTTATATACAACCCATAACACCTTATGGCAAATAATGATCTGGCAGAATGTATTGTGAGAATCTTTCAAGTAGCCACGACATCTCGTGGTTTGGTAGTTTTGTCCAGAACGGATTTTGGTTATTCTAAAAGGGTTACGTTGCGAAATTTCACTTTTTGGATGCTTTACATAGTTCAGAACGCATTTTGGTAAGTTTTCTCGCTCATTGAGCACCTAGCAAATATATCAATAAAAAAGGCAAGTTTTCACATTCTGTTCAGTTTTGTTCACTTTGCTTATCGTGGCGCTATAATTGTAAACCTCCTCGAGACAACCACGACTTTTGTTTTTGAAAATGATTCTGGAGACCGACTAACACATTAGGTAAATCATGAAAGTAAAAGTATTTTGGGCAAATAACTTTCTGAGTAATAAATATATAGATGCTAGAACAGGTTCGAGTTCTGGGTGGTATAATAGTTTACCTTGGAATAGCTCCGACGCTTGTAAACCTGTTCAGTTTTTTAATTGTTGAGTTTCATCTACTTTTCATTTTTTAAACATTTTGAAACTCAAGCTGCATCCAACTTTATATTAAACAAGAAAACGCATAATGGGGAAATGCGTTTGATGTGTTTCATAGGTATATAGTAGCATCTCAAGAATATGCAAGAATATCCTTTCTGGATGGTTTAAAGAGATCTGTACGTTTTTTTTGAATTACATCGATAACAGAAGTCAACAGAAGATTATCCTACATAAACTGTTTTTAAAAATCTTAAATTGCAAGTAGTAATCGCTTTCTGAATCGGCTTTAATTTTATTTAGCTGTCATAATCAGTTTTCTTGTTTAAGAATTTTCCTACCTTCAAAATCTAATTAAGAGTTTGGCCCCTCACGATAAGTTTAGAATGCACGATATACAGATGGATAAGAAGGCTCTAGTATACAATAAAATTCTTTATTATTGAGTTTTCTCGAGTATTCTTAAACCATCTACTGTGTATTTTAGAAATCTTGGCATTTTGGCATCATTATGGCTTAGCTTAAAGTAGGACTACCACACTAAACATTATGGTACTTGAAAATTAAACTTTAATGAGCGACGTTACAACGCTGTCGTTTAAGCAAGCTTGACCTTAATTGACGTCTTATGTTAAAAATTCGGAAACAAGTCAAACTTGTGTGTAACGTATACTAAAAAGAAATTTTGCATCCCTCCTCCTCAAGCTGATGTGATTGAAAGGCCTTTAAAGCGAGCTACTCTTTTCTAAAAAATTTACGTCCATGGTCTATTTTTGCATTATAACAAATCGCAACTATTTTTTTTCGTTCCGTTGGTTAAATTTCGCGTTTGCCGTTTTGCCATATTTCCACCCTTTACAAGAAATTTGAAAATTTTTGTTTTTAGCTTAGATTATTTTAAAGAAACAAAAGCAATAATAATAGTTTCATCTCCAGAAATAAAAGACGCAATTTTAACAACGAATCATTTATTCAAATCAACTTTAAAGTCCCTCCATTCTGATTAGCTCAAAACAGGTTTTGAATTTCATTAATTTCCATCCTAGTTGGCAAGGTTTTCGTTAGAATCACATTTTATACTACAGCTTATACCTTTTTTATGGAACATAAGTACTTAACTATAAAAATACGGAATATTTTTTTATGAACTACGTTGTATCATGAAATTTGGTAGTTCATATATTATTAACGCGCGGCCATTTTTAAAAGCACCGCAACACCCAAACAAAAGATGATAATAGCAGTATGAGACGGCTCACCGGAAATTCTTCGAATATTATTTTGGTTACTGATTAAATTTCTGTTTAGACTGTCCTCTCAAATCGAAACCAAAAAAATCAGACTTATTGTTATTATTATTAAATCTTATATGAAATCCACAAGACATATTAGGCATTTATTTAGCTGTTAAGCTGTCATTTACAAACAATTGCGAAACAAAATCGTTTAGCGGGTTAATTAAAGTTTAGTTGTGATGTCTCCTGAATATAAAGTTATCGCTTCGAGTCGATTACAAAAGGTGTTGCATTTCAGTTTTAAATACCTTCTATTATTGACTTATATTTTAAATTCGTTTTCATATCTAAAATTGAATTACGAAAAGAGACCTGCATAAACTTATGCCCTTTAACGCAAAACGTTACAAAATAAGAGTAAAACAATTCTGCATCTGTCTCGCCACTATGTCTGCTAATACGAATATATTTGCCAGTATAAAAAGGCTAAACGTATGGTGTATAACGGCGTCTTTAACTGAGGTGCGAGAAATATGCATTCAGTCCTCTATATCTCGGTGTATTCGTTTAATCGCGTTTTATTAGCTAGTTTTCCTTCTTTTCCTTGTTTATATAATTTATATATTTTTTAACACTCACTTGTTTCTTCATTCTTGTTGTTTTTTTCTAAAGTTACGCAACACTTGAGATTTTATCGCTTTACAAGGAAAAATATGCAAAAAATATTCAAAAACAAGTTAATATTTATTGAATTCTTCTCTTTATTTTCTGCATAGAAAATCGGAATTCATCAAAGTTATTTGTTTTTAAATGTTAATATTATAAGCAGATAACCGTAAATGCTACTTCTTCAGTTAATTACGTAAACGAGGTGGTTATTGGAGGGTTGTGGTCGGGTAATGAGTACGTATGTTCGAGACGGTGGTTATCAAGATGTCGTGGTTTTATTAAATGCAACTTAGGAGTTCTATGTATATTTCAATGAAGAAATGCACGTTTTTTATTGAATTTTTTTAAGAGTAGTGAAACCTAAATAAGCCTCAAAACCATGAAAGCGTAATTTTGATTAAGATTCTGCAAGAAAAATATTGAAATTCAAATGATTTTTTCTCGATAGAAAAACATTTAATTAAAAATCAAAATCTAGTTGGACGAATGCTTGTATTTGATATTGTGCAAATATTTATGAACATATACAGTGTGTCCACATTTCGATGCTCACTATTGGGATCTCGGAAATTGTAAGAGATTCGAAGTCGGTTAAATTAGAAAAGTTTTGGCTACTTTGAAGATCAGTTTACTTATGCTTTTGTTTTTTCAAAAAAGTTCACGGCTTACTAGATATTTGCTAAAAAGGAAATTATCTTATTGTTTTTAAATAAAAAGTATTTCCCACTTAGTGTGTCATGGCTTTAAACATATAAAAATAATTAAATTAAAGGAAATGATTTCTACACTGACAATATTGAAGCCCTGCGAACCAGGGGAGTGATACCCACATTGGTTAGCTGGGTGAAGTCTAATTTGGAAGTAAGAAGCGTTAAAGCTGCTCTAGGAGACTGCCATGTAAACATTGGAGTACAGGGCAACTGCCTTTCATCCCATCTTTTGTGTCTAATAATCGATGATCTTCTGGAACACTTTCTTACTCAGGCATACGCAAACGACAGGCCAGTATTAGTCACTGGCCACTTTCTCAATATCTAAAGCAAGTGGCGTGCATGATCATAAAATTATTAGTAATGAGAATGGATCCAATTAAGACTGAAGTAATTCTCTTCACCAAGAGAAAGAAAACGGATGGTTTAAGAGAATCCATTATGCACCTCTGCCGCTCGCCAGAAGATTAAGTACTTAAGAAAGGAAATTAAGCTAGAAGTCACGGTAATTATCAGACCTAGAGTACTGTAGGGTTTATTGATCTGGTGGCCTAGTGTACAGCGCACTACCATCATTCAAAGGCTGGCCAAGTTACAGTGCCTGGCCTGTCTGGGTATGACCGGTACAATTAGGACAGCCCTTGCGGCTGCACCTAAGGTTCTATTGAGGCTGCCGAGCCTCCCAAATTGGATAAAAAAGGAGGTAACGGCGAACCACCTTAGAATGCAGGACGTAGGGTTATGGTTAGCAAAAAGAAAATGCCTCCGTCCAGTTACAGAGTAACACATGGATACCATCGGCTAAGCCTGCATAGGAAGCAGTCAGGATTTGCTGATTTTCCATTCGGATGGATGACAGGAAATCCTCGGAAACAGGCATTTGTTTGTGCAAAATGCTCAAAATATGTCACCATATATGGAAAATATGCGCAATTAAAAATAAACTTTTTAAATTTAAGCTTAGAATTATGGATTATTTTTAGTAAAAGTCAATACTTGCTGACAAAGAAAACAAATGCAGAGCAGAAATATATATATCTCGAGTAAAAATAAAGACTTGTAGTAACAAAATCCAACAACCACGCTAAAATACCGCCAGATGAAGATGATTTGCTACAAACAAGATCAAAGGTCAACTTTATATGTAACACACTGGAAATTTACAAAATCACTAGAATTTAGAAAACATGCCGTAAAACAGGTAAAATATGGAAAATATGCAAAAATTTGCATTTTTAAAAAATCCGAGCTTATTAAAAACTTTTCCTTTTCAAAGTTAACAAAATTACAAGATTACCTGCTAGAAAAACGGTCTGCATTATTTAATAATAAATTAATAAAAATTATCATGGTCGCTTCTTTTGATTTTACTAAAAACAAACTATTTATGTTCTTAAACTTCAAGAGCTACAGCAACCTTTTCGATTTTTCATTTGGTTTCCAGTCTTATTCATCTCTTGTATGTTATCCACGCGTGTAGAAAATCTACACTTTAGTGGCCTGAAACTATTTGTCCCACAGGACTGAAAAATGCATCTTCAAGATTTTCATTTTTACTTTTTGTTTTCGAGAAAAGACGTACCTAATTCCTTGGAATCATAGCAATCCAACAAGAGTCTTGAGGCCCATAAGAATCTAAATGGCGGTATTATAGATAGGACCTTGCAACAGCATAAAAGTCTACAAAAATTTGGAAGCTTGTAGAAACGTAAGACCTGCAGAAACTTAAAGGACTCACAACAACTTAGAGCTCTGTAAAACTTGCAGACAAATCAACTCAAGGCCCTGCAGAGACTTAAATACCAACAAAAAGTAAAAACCTCTGTGTTTTTGAGACCGCCGTGGTAGGTCAGCTATTGATTGTAGAAAGAATTTTCAACATAAACTAGAAGTGATAAACAATTTTCTACTTTCTGAAAAGTTGTTAACAGATCAATAAGGTCAACAAATCATATTTAGATTGGGGAGATCTTTTCGAATAAACAACAACAAACTCAGGTTCAGAATCAAATGATTTTCACTTCTCTTTGTAAGTATAACACATTTTGGTTCCTTCATAAGATCATGATCTTGACCTCTTAGCGAAATTACGCCTTTGAAACTTATGAGTCGCCTGGCTTTTCATCAAAACTCCGTAAAAGTAGAAATCTGAACAAGAAGAACTTTTTTTTTGCTCATGAATTGCAAATTATGCGTTCCTGCTCATTTTTTGATCAGAAATCGAACAAAAATCAATAAAATCAACTTAGCTGCTTTTCAACTGATATATTTTCCAAAAAAATTACAGAAACATACTATTGCAAATCGGAGGCGCTAAATAACCAATAGATCATCAGTTCAAAATTACAAATTGTTATGTGATTTGAAGCGCAGAAGAATCTACAGTGTGTTCATTTTAAAACGATTTACCTTTAATATCCCCTTAACAAATGAAGTTATCGAAATAAAAAAAACACGTTAATCTATTTATGGAGGAGAACATTAGAATACAGAATTAACTGATTCATAGAGGTCGTTGTGTTCGCTCTCGCACACATAGCCGCAAAATCTTAAATGACACTCTAACACTTACGATACATCGTTGGAAAGGGAATAACAACACCAATCTCATATTGAAAACAAAATTCAAGTCGGTCTACTTAATCGAAAGTTATAGCACAAAACGTTTCATTTTGATTAAGAATTTAAATTACGTTAACTAAGTAAAGAAACCTATTTTAATTGTTTTGGTGCTTCTTTCACATGCAAAACACATGAACGTAGGCATTTTTAATTGATTATTGTAAATTGAACTGTCAATAGAAGGTAAAAACAGAAGTGAAGGAACAACACGAAATAAGTAGTTTTTGACAACAATGCCTAAACGTAGGAACTTAGCTCAATTCATCTTATGCAATGTCAGAACATGTAAAGTTGCACTTGTTTTTTTATCTAAAGTACAAATTAAAACAATCGAGATGCGATAATTTACGTAAAATATATGATTTACCTTTGTTGTTATAGTGAGAGACGTTTTGTATAGTAACTATGAATCGAGGTGACCAATTCATCGTCTTAGTGATACTTCTGAGTGAACTATTTGGAGTCGAATAGTATGAATTGATCTGCTAATGTGAGTCGCTAGGTTAGGTACTTCCTTTAAAAGATTGCCCATCTTCTGTTGTTTCTTTTCTATTGTTTTGTCTTTCTATTGATAGTTCAATTTAAATTATTTAATTAAAAATTGTTTACGTTCATTTGTTTCATATCCGAAATAAGTACCAAAACAATTAAAATGCGCCTATTTTCTTAACTAACACGATTTAAACACATCACTAAAATGAGACAATTTGTGCTGTAATCTTTGATATATAGTAGGCCGATCTCAATTTTGTTTTTACCAAAAGATTGCTATTGTTATTCTCTTTCTAACGACATATCATAAGTGGTGAGGTGCCATTTAAGATCTTGAGATTATGTGTGCGAGAGCGAACACAGCGACCTCTATTATTAAGTTAATTACGTATTTTATTGCCCCCCTTCCATAAATAAATTAACGTGTTTTTATCTTATTCGATATCTCCATTTGTTTACGAGATATTAATGGTGGATCGTTTTAAAATGAACACACTGCATAGATACAAAAGTAAACCTAGAATTCAGAAGATTATAAATTGCAAATCAAATCTAGAAACTTACAGATGATGTTATTAAATATCTGGGAATTTGTTCGAAATTACGAATTCAACACGTACAAGAATCTTTAACATGTTGCAGAGGAATAGAGAAGGTAGGATATGCTGATAACAAACTATGACATGTTTTGCCTTTATACTTCTTGTTTGAGTTTCACGTAGCTTCTTAAAAGTAATACATAGTAGGAATTCGCAACATTTTGTTTATTGTTTTATTCATTACTTTAAACAAACTCTTTTTATAAGAAAATTGCTTTGCCAGCCAAAATCCCAGTTTAAGTAGATATAGTGGGCAACAGTTAATTACTTAATCTGTCTTAATTTAATTGCTTGTTTACAAGATTTAGATGGAAATTACTATTTTACATTGACATTTACTATTCAGTGAATGACGCGATTTCATTTAAAATTTCTAGTTAATAAACCGATCAAATATGTTGTGAAATTTTGTATAATGTACACTTTCCTAAAGATGTAGGCAAGTTTAATGTTGGAAATTTAATATTATCTGTAAGATTTTATTTAAAACTCTGACCTGTGATATTAAATTATCTATTGATAATTTATTATTGTGTTTTACAGTTCTGTTGTTAATTTCTTTTATCAACCATTAGATTTTCAAAAATAAAAGTTTGAATTTAGAAAATAATTAAATTAGGGGTTTCTAATGTATCATACATTTATGTGTTTATTTATTAATTTTCTATTTATCTGTTAGTAAATAAACGGTATTTAGTAGAATTTCACGAAATAATTATTATATAATTTTATAGGAAGTCGATTTTATTTTTGCTGTTCAAGCAGAGCATTTGATAACACGAAACGAGAAGTTTCGTTTGTGCTTCCGGAAGAAATACTTGGAAACGACTTAATATAATAACATAGAAATATTTAACAACCTCCTTATTGTTGTTAGTTATTATAACTACTTTGAAGTGATTATACGTTTATTTATTAATGTTGTCTAGGAGATTTTGTGTGTGGGTACGAATGCATTTATGTAAGTGTTGCATCAAGGACGCACAAATCATATTTAGCAATAATATAAAATGGACGTTAATGTTATCTGTTATATTTTTTAATACAAGTTATTATGGTTATTCCTTTAACTATAACTGCATAGAGGCACGACCTTAATAAATTAGTCAAATATGCAACTACTGACAATTTGCATGGATAATTAATTGAACAGGCTTAATCTGGGGCAGTTATACAGAGTGCCCATTATCTATAGACTAACCATTGTAATTACTGCAATGTTATATTAAGAAATTTGAAAGGTTATGATGTGGACAAATTAGAATATTCTAACCCTGAAATATAGTAATTTATAGAAACGAAATTATTTGAAATGAAAACTGTAACTGGTGCGTCAATGATATCACTGTTTATGCAAAGGAAGGTTTGAGAATCGCAATAAGATATTTAAATTCTACACCTTTCAGGGCCATCTATTTTAATAATTTTAATTAGTGATATAACCTGAAGTTTGTTCTTAGCGATAAAAATTTAAAAAAATAAGTTAGCTAATAATAATTACCCGTATTAATTAAACTGCAGTACTAAATAATAAACGACTTGATATACAAGGTGTTAGCAAAGTGATTGACGGAAATTGATAAATTAATTTAAAACGTACATCGAGTAATGTCTAAATATAAATTTTTATTACTTTCAGTATAATTATAAGTTCTACATTTCTTCTGCCAATTGTAGAAATCGGAGAAAATTCAAAACTGAGTTCTATTAAGATTTTTCAAACTTTGTATAACACTGATTTTTTTAATATTCTAGAAAGATTTATATTAGTGTTTTATAAAGATTAATTTTAGTTTCTCTCTGTATCAGCTTGGATCTTAGGATATGATTTAACAAGTAAAGTGCTCCGTTGCCCTTTATAGTTCTATTTCGTATCTCTTGTGTTATAATCGTTTTTGGTATTTAAGTTGCTCCCCAAGTACGTAAACTCTTGCACCACTTCGATGTTGTTGTTATCCACAGTCCAGTTTTGACCCAGTCTTGCTTCTGTTTTTATTTCCGTCGCTTTCGTTTTACTTACATTAATTTCTATCTTTCTCTTAGAGCTCTTTTAGATCTTGCAATTGGGTTTAGATCATCGGCATATTCCACAATTTGTCTCTCTTTGTTTAGGATAGTTGCATCAGCATCTACATCATCTTATCAAGAGCGATATTAAAAAGTAGGCGGGCCAGACCATCTCCTTGTCTCAGACCTTGTTTAATCTCAAAATCCTCTGAGGTGTGTTGTTGGATCTTAACAATTCCTTTAACTTTTTTTTCTGTATACAACTTCTTATCTTACTTAACGTCGGTTCTTCCAGCTGCTGTTGCACATCGTTAACTGTACTAAATTTTTTCTTGTTCTTCTACATTAAATGTCCTATTCAGATGCGTGCCGAAATATATTTTTCATCTCTCAAGTGCATCTTTCATATTTACTAATATTTCACCTTCTGGGTTCTTAATCATGGTTTACCTTTATAAAATTCTTTCTCCTTAGATCTTGTACTTTTTTCTTTTAGTCCTTGTTCTCCTTTGCACCCATTTCATTCTGGCTTCGTTTCTATTAGTAACTGCACTTCTGCATTCTTCGTCATACCATTCTTTCCTCTCCGGCCATTTCTTTTTTTTTGATTTTACATGGTTCTTTTAATTGCTGTCCAGAGGCTGTCCATCGATTGCATTGTCTTTGGATCCTCCTCCATCCTTTCCATTTTCTGGTCCATTCTTTCTTTGTATCTAGGCATATTTTATTCGTCATTTTTTAAATCATTAGTTCTGTATCTCTTGGCTTTGTTTTCTGATTTTTTATTTATCTTACTAATTCTCTGCCTCAGTTTTGTCTTAATCAAATAGTGATCCGATTCCAATGCCGCACACCTCTATAGCTTCTGGCATCCATTATGTTTGAGTATGATCTGCTGTCTACCATTACATGGTCAATCTGAGTTTTGGTACACCCATGTCCCCTTATGTATCTTCTTATGTGGGAATGCTGTGCTCATGACTCGTAGATTATTGCTCGCAGCGAACTGTATTGCTTTTTCGCCATTGTCATTGGAATTTTGGTGTAAACTATGCTTGCCAACTATCTGCATCTATTCCGGCTCTCTTCCTATTTGCGCATTGAAGTCTCCTACCACCAGTTTGATATCATTGTTAGGAGTCTTATGCACTTTGCCTTCTAGCAGTACGTAGAATTCCTCTTTTTTTCTTTTTCTTTATCCTCTGTAGGTGCGTGTGTAGAAAACACGGATAGATTTCGAAATCGCATCCAAACACGAATATAGTAGATCCTGTCGCTTACTGGTTTGAATCCTATTATATTCGATTGCACTCTACTATGCACACTAAGCTCACATCCAAACTTATGTTTGTTGGTGGATCCACCTCTATAGTAGATCTGATAGTTGCCTTTCTTTATGGAACCAGTTCCTGGCCATTTGATTTCTTGCAATGCTGTTACGTCCAGATTATACTTTTCAATTTGGAGGAGTACGTTATTGGTGACCCCTACTGACACTCCAGCTACCAATACTCATCCATTTTTGTTTGCTTGGTTCGTCTACGTTGAATTCGTCCAGTCCGAGGTGCATTTGCGGGTTTCCTAATCAGTCTTTTTTTTACAAAGCAGGGTGATTAGCCTGCGCTCAACCCTCCTTCTTTATCCGAGCTTGGGACCGACACTGGCAGTTACCGAGCTGCTCAATCCACCCGGAACTTACTAGAAGCGGAGTAAAACAACTAAAAAATCCAAATTAAGCTAATAGTTCTCTTCATCTGTTTTAATTATTTGGATAATAAATGTAGCGGCGACTAACTCAGCGTTAAGAGGCCGTGATTCGTTGAATCATAAAGTGAGTCTGTTAACAAAGACGCTTTGAGTTTTCTGTTGTCGATTTATTCATATTTTTAGATTGGCCGTACTTTGTATTACGTCTATGGCATTTTTGTCAATGATGCTTGTTGAAGGCAAGATCGCTGCTTCAACAGTCTTCACATTAAAAAAAAAGCATCGAAATACCAGTTTTATTAAAAGGGTACATTCCAATAGTGGGAAAATGTCATGGAAGTGAGTTCAGGTTTCTTCTTTCTTCTAAACTTTTTTACATTTTATTTAGTAACGAAACAAAAAATCAGAGAAGCTGAAATGAAACTATCAGTAGATAATCTGGGAAAACAATTATACTGAAAATCAAACCAGCCTGGTTGTGTTGTCGCTAGTATCTTTGTTCAAGTCTTAATCCTACTCATCAATTACTATATTACAGTAAAGGAATTTTTATACAGTATGTCCAAAAGATCGCATTAAGCATGGGAATCTCAGTACATTAAGGTCACCTCAAAAGTTTTAAAAAAAGTATTTGTTCAAGCACCACAAAGGAAAAATCGATTTTCTACATTTCCTTATAACCTTTTTATTTGAAGAGATAGGTCAATAATTATTTGACATATTTAAGGT
The DNA here is from genome assembly GCA_011009095.1 of Ignelater luminosus. Taxonomy (NCBI): domain Eukaryota; kingdom Metazoa; phylum Arthropoda; class Insecta; order Coleoptera; family Elateridae; genus Ignelater; species Ignelater luminosus. The sequence goes on from VTPC01090672.1 coordinate 80,538, forward strand.
ACTATTTTATCTATCAGATTCTTGATTATACTTTCTTATATTGGCGATATAACTTCAAATTATTATTTTTAAATGCAGATCGTAGGAAGCTACGACATTAGTAGAAAGCGCTCTTAATTTCCTTTCCAACAATACCAGGTTTGATGTACTTATCTTTTAAAGCTAAGAAGTTACAACGAAAAACATGTTTTTATCTTAAGTTAAAAACAACTGAATATCTACTCTGAAACAATTGATGGTATCTCATTTTGTTAAGAACTAGACTATGCAACTTATTATGGAACAAAAAGAGGTGAAGTAGTGAAAACACAAAGTATTTTAGTAAGTGATAATGCTTTTATTTTAAAGCTTTAAGTAAAAATGATCGAGATTTTTTTTGGAAAACAAAAGACATTCAATTGTCAACAATAGGTTGTTTGTTGTAAAATAATACTTGCTGTTTGTAATAACTAGAAGCAATTAAATTTTTATTTGAGTCTATCAAGAATCTGTGTATTGCTAGAGTAAATTAATTATGGATCCCTTTAGTAATCTAGAAAAGTTCGATATGTTATCATGTTACATTCTTTGTCACAAGAATTCTGTGAACGCTAGTGAAATGTATTTAAACGTGTGTTTAAACGACTGGAATTAAATTTAAAAGAGTACGGAATAGTGCGCAAACCTAATCTTAGAGACGACAGGAATACTTTAAGTCAACTTTTATAGCGTTGACTTGTAATACGTATTTTAATTGCCACTTGTTCTCCGTTATTTTTATTTCGTCTGGAAGGAAAGGAAATGTTGGAAATGGAAATGATGTAAATACAGAGAGCAAAGAGGGAGTGTTACTGAAGAAGGAAAAAGATGCGTTAGGTAGATGAAAAGGGTACGTGAAAGACCTATATGGAGCCAGAGAAGAACCACAAGAACTAGAAACAGAGAGAGAAGGGAAGAAGTAGAGGTGGGTAATATGGGAGAAGGAATTTTAGAAACAGAAGTGGTGGCGACAATAAGAAATTACGTGCTAAGAGCATGATTAACGTAACTAATAATTCTTTCATATAATAACGGCTTCAGGGACCAAGGAGTCTGTGGAGGGATGGTCCTTCTACAACTCCAGGGGTCTAGAGGAGGATAGAATCTTATGCGTCTCGACCCCAGGATCGTCCGTGGATCCTACACGAGGTGGCCCTTTTAACCGAGGGTGTGAGACAGCCAAGGGAGCGGAACACGGCGGATCTAGATTGGGATGTCGATACAAATCATTGGTACTGGGCAGCAGCATCAGGTATTAGTTTCTGGATAGCCGAGGAGCTGCGAAATCAGAGAGGGGTCTTCAGCTGGGGTGAAAGCCAACGACCCTACACTGTAAAAAAGCAATTTGTTACGAACACTGAACAGCAGCAAGAAGGACCGTATACTATGGACGTGGCACATCCAGAGAGCAGGGCAAGAATGGGCAATGAAAAAGGTTTTAGTGAGTGGACCGGGAGGGGGAAGGAGAAGAGGAAGGGCCCGACTCAGGCGGACAGAAGACTTGGTTTCTGGAGATGGAGGCAGAAAGCAGTGGACAGAGATGGATGCAGAACTGTTGTGAGACAGGCTGTAGAGCCACGGGAAAGGAAGAAACAACGGATTCAAGTATTTTTGAAGAATTATTTAAAATTGAAACTAACTAGCCCTACATTTTTTATGAATTGGCCTTATACACTTATTTCCAACTTGCAGCAAAAGTACAATTTTTTAAACTTATAATTAGATTAAATAAATGGGACCTTTTAGTAATGCTTAAGGTATCCAAAATGATGCCGTTGACAGTTACTCTTTATTTCATTAACAAATATTTTTCGACAGTGGAAAACTTCCTGGAGGTGAGGCAAGTTTCCAAGTCAAACTTCTGCGTGATTCTATCCAAACGTCAAGTTTCGTGCTTTTCTGATTCTAATTGCAGGTTTTTACCTCGTTTTTTAATGAACAATGAGGATTTCCAAACCAAACAAATTTTTAGTTCAGTTAAACTAGTCTTGGTCAGTTGGGTCTATATTAACAATTAACTAGGTACTTGTCTTTTAATGATATCTAAATAACAAGCACCGTCTTTTCTTAATAAGTTTCTGAACCAATTACACTCTAATTAGGCATTTGGATCCAATCGCATAGCATTCCTCTATAGAATTCTAAGTTCAGCAATACCCCACATGAGGTATTTAAAATTAGTAGTTTTAGAGATATGGAGGATTTAATAATTAAATAATTAAACTTGAAATTTTAATGTTTTAATGTCTGGTATCAACAGGATGGTGCACCACCACATTATTCACTTCGTGTTAGAGAATACCTAGATGAAGTCTTTCCTAATAGATATATAGGAAGACATGGTCCAATGGAATGGCCGATTAGACCTCCTGATCTCACCCCACTTGATTTTTTTTGAGATACTTAAAATCACGTGTGTATCACTCAAAACCTCGAGGTTTTGATTTTTCATTTGTTTTATGTGTAAGTTGTCTTGTGGAAACTAAGCTTTCTTTCTAAATTAATTAAGAATCCTTGTATGGTTATTTCCTGGCACAGGGCGCCCAGCAATTTGTAAAACAGGGAAAACTTGAAAAAGTCCGAACAGTCAGGAAGCTTCCAGTTTCGGCCTTCGTATGATGAGTAGAGTAGCAAGTTTTAGAACTAGTCGGGGCTGCTTGTCTCTTTGTGATCGTTCTGGTTGTCAGAAAGGGTAGAGCGTATCGGCTAGTGCACTGGCAGTGGAAGTAAAGCTTTTGTTTTTCATATAAAATTATGCGTATTACACTGCAGCGATGTGACAATGGTTAGCTCTGGTGTTCAGTATTTTTTTGTTACCAACACTGCTTACACAACCATAAATTTATTACAGATAGCTACAAGTTATCATGAGGTTTAATTTACTATTAATTACAAATTTATAATAAAAGTTTCTAAATCTAAAGTTATGACATATTAAAAAGTTTTTTGTTTCATTTTAATTCAGTAATTTTTTTAGGTTCGATTTTTGTTTGAAGGTTCTTCACTACTCATAACTTATTGTTCGAAATGGTTAGGAAGCATCTAAATCTTCAGTTCGACGCAATTATTAATGGAGACATAATTTGAGACATCTTGCCCTATACAACTCGGGACATCTATAGACATACTAGAGATTACAAATAAAAATAACGTAAAATAAATTGGCACCAAGATAACATGCGATTTTTATAATTACCTGTGGAAAATTTTAAATAATTCTTAGATCTAAAATATTTCAAGCATTACGAAAGTCATCACGATACAAAAGTACAAAGTTAAAAGATAACGACCGATTTTTTTGGTGAAATAGCCAAAAAAAAGAAAATTAAAAGATAAATTTAATTGGAGAGAAATGTTTAAAACATCGTGACAGCTTTTAAGCATTTTTCTGCTGGATATTATCATTATACAAATATTTTAATGTAAAACGTAAAAAGTAGAGAAACTTGAGATATGAATATTTTTCTTTTTGTTTTTTAATACTATGGATTATCTATTTTGTGACCAAATGTCACGTCATCTTTTGTACAATTTATAAGTAAATGCTCGAGAAAAGCTCTTTTGATAAATTCTCTTGGTTGGTAAATATTATTGGAATTCTAATTTAAGAACGTAAATAGGCGTGTGCTTTTGCGAAGTACAGGTAAATAAGAAGTCAATCAAGTGACTTATATTTCAAGAGATTGAAACATGTTAGGTTTTTAAATAATTTCCATAAACCTCTACGTAGAATTTCTGTGCTGAAAACTAATCGTAATGCGTCTGGAAAAACGAGAAGCCTTGTCAGGGTCTAAATAATCGGACTTCATATTGATATCCATTTTATTTTGGAATCTCAACTGCGTTAGTATTTTGCGGTATCGGTGCAGACGCAGTATAAATTGATAATGTGAGAAATCAAATTTTTTCTTACAACAATTGTATTTTATTTGTTTCGTCAAAACTATTTTTGTATAGATCATAAAGTTATGACCTTTACTTTAATAGTTTTCTAGGTATGTGATTTGTCTTTCTTTCATTAACGTGACTAATGTATAGGTAGTAATAAAATTCAAAAATAATAGTTGGCATTGGTTTTTGTTTGCAATACCATTTTTGGTATATTGCTGCTTGTTTACGTCGAGGATATTAATTATGTCGTTCAAACAGTAAATTCCTATCTATGGAATTGTTACATTTTGATAATATTAGAAGGTTAAAGAAAATTTAGTTCCAAAAAATTTATCACAACTTCTTTCCCCTTATTAAAGGAAGTTGTACGAAATGATCATCTGCATATTCCCGACTGGGAAATTATCTTTTATCAAATGAAACCGTCCTGAAAGTTTAGATATAGTTTTTTCTTCTGTACATTTTTTTATTAATACGAAAATATAAGAAAGACTAGAACTATTACATTATCACTAGATAATATAAATCTGATAATTATAACAAAATAATTATACACAGACCATCTTGCTTTCTTTTGATCTTCATTCAGTAAGAATCCGAGAATTAAATTCCGGCACAAACGCACCAGACGATAACATAAATCGAACTTGCTACTATTTATGATCTGTGGAATATTTATTGTCGTATAAGACGAAATACTGATTTAAAAGTATAAATAAACAAGAAGCAACAAACAAAATACAAATTATAATAAACCACGACAAGAATAACGGAGGTACAAGAACTGAACTCTGCGAAATCCCTTTAGTAGTGCTTTGAGCATCCGAAGTTATACCGCTGACAGCTAGTCATTGATTCTTTTCATCTAGAAAGTACACAAATATCATTAGTCAAAGTAACTCTTAAAGGGTTTATTGTAGTCTGATAAAAATAGCAAAGATAATTTACTATCATCAATAGCTTTCAGCAGATCATCGGTTCATCAAGAGAGGATTTTCAGGCAGTAAAAATCTACTTTTAAGCAACAAAAATATTTCAGATGAGCACTTAAATAAATTTAAATAGGGCATGTAATAATTTATTATAAAAATCAAACTACACTAGAGGTGTCGCAGACCTTTATTGTGCCAGATCTAGGCCCTGTAAACACAGGCACTCTCGCTGTGTTTGGACCACTTCGTCGCTCGACGAACCCTCCTGAATCCTGATCAGGATTCTCTTTAAAACAGGTCGGGTTCGTCCTCCATTAACCTTCTAAATGTGTCAAATGTCTCAGAGGCCACCTGCGCTATAAAAACAGATCAATTACCGTCCTCTATCAACTTTCTAAAAGAGGCAGATATCCCATGGACCATTTGCGGTTTGAAAACGGTCAGGCTCCACCCTCTAGCAACATTTTAGGAGAATCAGATATCTCACGGGTCACCTGTGATTTGAAAACAGACAAGGCTTTGCCCTTCATCATCCTTCTAAAGGTGTCAGATATCTCATAGGCTATCTGTCATTTGAAAACAAGCAGGACTTAGACCTCCATCATCCGTTTAAGACAGTCGGATATCCCACAAGCCATCTACGGGTTAAAAGCAGATCAGGTTTGCCCTCTATCAACCTTCTAAATGAGTGAAATATGCTACAGGCCACTCGCGGATTGAAACCAGATCTGGCTCTGTCTTCCATCAACCTTATAAGAGAATCAGATAGGTCATAGGCTACCTGCGGTTTAAAAGCAGATCAGCAGATCAGCAGACCATCAACCTTCTAAGATAGTCGGACATCTCATAGACCACCTGTGGTAAAAGACATATCTGACTCCGTTCTCCATCAACCTTCAAGCATAGTCAAATATCTCAAAGGCCACTTGCGCTATGAAAACAGATCGGACATCGCTTTCCATCAACCTTCTAAAAGAAGTCAAATATACCACAGGCCACCCCGGTTCAAAAACAGACGGGTCTTTGCCCTCCACCAACATTCTAAGAGAAACAAACATCCGATAGGCCATCTGGGGTCGGACTCTGCTCTCCATCTACCTTTTAAGAGAGTCAAATATTTCGTAGGCTACCTGCGGTATGAAAACGAGCCAGATACCACCCTCCATCAGCCTTATAACAGACCACTTGCGGTTTGGAAAAAAATCGGGATACGGATTCTATCAACCTTCTATAAGAGACTCAAATATTTCACAGTCTACTTGTAAATAGTAAACAGGTAGCGTTCCAGCCTTTATCAACCTTCTAAAAGAAGTCAAATATACCTTGGGCCACCTCGATTCAAAAACAGACGGGGCTTTGCCCTCCATCAACCTTCTAAGAGAGTCAAATATACCATAGGACACTTGTGGTTTGAAAAAGATTGAGTTCTGCCTTTCATAAACCTTCTAAGGGAGTCAAATATCTCATAGGCTACTTGTAGATTGAAAACAAGCAAGGTTTTATCCTTCATCAACTTTTAAACAAGTCATATATTTCATAGGCCACTGCGGTTTGAAAACAAGCAGGGCTTTGACCTAAAAGAGGCAAGCATTCCATAGGCTATCTGCGAGTTAAAATCAGATCGAGTTCGCCCTCCATCAACATTTGAAGAGTCAAACATTGAAAAAAGGTCGGGTTCCGCTGTCTATCAACTGTCTAAGAGAGCCAAATATCTCATAGGCTACTTGTAAGTAGCCTTAAAACGAGCCACCTACGGTGGTCAAGGATCGGTTTTCTTCCCACTATTAATCTTCTAGGAAGGGTAAATATCACACATGCCACGTGCGGTGGCCCAACGTTGTGCTTCGCCTTTCATTACCTTTTTCCAGATAGTGAGATGACAAATTTTTGTCCTCAATTGATCTTAAGAGTACTAAATACGAACATGAGGCAGGCAGTAGCAGTAACAGTATCACAGCTTGATACTTCCAGAGCATATCTTAAACATTCATTCTTTGCAAACTGCGGTTTCATGTTCAAAGTGTTTTATTTCATCAATGAACGCACATTGTTATAGGTAGTGAACACTATATAAACAGCGTAACACTGAAAACACTTTAGTATTTTCCTATTGAATGGTTATAAGAACACAGCTGCAACATATAATGTCTATAAATTGTTTTATATAGACATTCTTATTAAACAGATCAAATAAATCTTTTGCCGACAAATGAAACCGCATTACATTGATAGTTAAGAATTTTGTGATTTTTTTAAAGTTTTAAATTTTGGTTCGTACTTTGATTTTTCGAACGTTATTTTACACTTTAGAAGATTATCATATACACTATGTAAACATTTAACAATTGCACTGCTGACTCAATCTCTATTGGAAGTAACTACAACTAGAGTTGTATTGCTAAATTATATTTTGGGAATACGCATATGAATCGCCTTACTCGTTTGCTCGCGCAAAAAACTTTACGCATATTTTTGGCCTGAAGTAGGCTTTTTGGTTGTAGACAGAGTGTATCGCCGCCTCAAAAAGTCTACTTCACATCCTTCATATGTAAGTAACTAGTATTTTAGCGTAACCCATGTCTAAAAATGGGAAACGTACGGCCCGCGGGCCAAGTACAACCCACGAAAAAGGTTTGTAGATATGTCGATTTCTGTTCTCTGTAAATAAATAGATACTTTAATGATAAAACTAAGTTTTTCTACATGCAGTTTTTCTTATTCTCGTTTAATCTTTCATTAGAAAAATATTTTTTTATGCTGCTAGCAGATGCGTACTTCGCTTTCCAAATTAGCGGCCTAGATATTGGTTCTTGAAGACACGAACGATTTCGTTATGTTGAAAAGCAACTTTAGCCTAAAAGACTTGGAAATATGTTATATCAGATTTTGCTGACCAAGATGCTGATGCCAAATAAGCCAAAATACTAAATCTTAAATTCATGCCAATTATGAAAACCAACAGCGCTATAAGGCCAAGACCAATACTAATAGCAGGGCTTGACAAAAAGCTCAATCTGGATCGATAACTTAATGCTGTACTTATTCCTTTAGTAGATACAAACACAAACAAATTTTCTTCATTGATAGTGTTGTTGATACTAGGGGAGAGGAGATCAAAAATATAAACAAATTCATAACGAGAGAACCAAACGAGCTAGGAGCATGAAATTCGACATGTGTACTAAGATGGTATACAACCACAAATAAAAAATTAACTGTAGAAAATAAAAGACGATCGTTATGCAAAAATTTATATAAAGCTGATTTTCTGTATGTTGATAATATTTGGCCAGAGCAACAACGTACTGAAATACTCGAGTTTACTAGTGTTCGGGATATTTCAGTGCGTTGATTTAATGGACTTCTCCTTCCTGAAACTGCTGTGATAGACAAACGAGTGGTCCAATTTGGAGAGGGAAATATTTCAAAAGATGACAAAAGATACAAGAACAATTGGTGCAGGTGCTTTCTCGGCAGTGAGCATATATTTCCAAACACTTGTTTTCAGTCTAACGACACGTGCAACGGCCACTGGAACAGTCGCTTTTGCAGTCGCAAGAGATCAGGAGCAAAAGTGTTTCAAGGGCAGGTAGTAGAATCGCACCATCCCCAGGAAATTGACGGCAGCTTGTTTCGCATCCATTCTTAGAAATAATGACTAACGTAATAAACAAATAAGTAAATTACACAACGGAAATCTATCTGCACAAAGGTGGGTGAAAATGCTGATTGGCGATAGTAACTGGTTGACGAGTCATTGTCCGATTGTACAGATGTTATCTTAGCCTAATCGTTTTACTGATCTTCCCATCAGTAGGATAAAGGGCACCAACATGTTTCTCTCCAACTCTGCACTCATTCTCCTTAAAAGTTTGAGAGATCTTCTCGATTTTAATGCTTACGTTGTTTTCAGAAGCTAGTAACTTTCGTCTTTGCTTTTCCCAAGGTCGCGGAAGTTTTGTCACCATCACTGCATGACAGAATAGCCAATAATCTCCTATATGGTAGTGACGTCGTACCCTTTGCCGCATACCTGCCTAGTACTTGGGTGCATTATAACTTTAGCACATCCACTGAGTCGAGCAATAATCATGACAAAAAGGTCAGTATCTGTTTTAACAAGTATTACATTTTTTTCTGCGGTTTCTATTTGGAGAACAGTGTAAGGAAAGCCATATTCTTCAAGTTGCTGAGAAACACACTCTGAAAATAAGTAACTGCGGTATTTTCTGTAAAGTAGATCTCAGAACTTGGCCGTTTGCTTGCTGGCCTTCTCTGTTCTTCACCTTCGTGTCACGGTATCTGCACGTCACAACTAAACTTTCAGAGACAGGCAGAGGCAGAAAACCAGTAATCACGGAATAGTGGATCACAGAGTTGCCAAAATTGATTACCTGACAGACGAGGCGGTATTCAAGGTTTAAAGGTAAACATTATACGTTTTCCAACATTTTGAATCATTTTGCTGTACCTTTTTTATATCAGAGTTGATTAACAAGATTATTATTTTGTTATTCCTGATCTTTTGAAACATTTCCTGTCCAAATCGGAAAACTCGTTCTCCCACCACAGCAGTTTCAAGAAGGGGTGCATTTTCAAAAGCGGTACACCGACGACGCCCTGAAAATTCAGGACGCACGCAGCTTTAAACTCGAGTATTTTAGTGTGTTGTTCCATTTTCAAATATGTATTACCAGCTTTATATAAATTCTTCACGAATATAAACCTAACATTCTTGGCGTATTTTTTTCTCCGCATTCCACAGCAGTAGTTCGGTATTCGACGAATTGTTATTTAGGTGCAGGTTATGCCTTTGATTAAAAATATAATCGGATATTTTACGTGAGCAACCAGTGAGCATTAAATTTTTGTTAAACTTAAACGGATAGGAAATAATGAAATATTAAAAGAAGTTTTACAAAGAAGGAAACAATGAAGCGCTTCAAAGAATGCAAAGAGGATGGAAGAACTGATGGCTGGTAATCACTGTTTAATCGTATAAGAGATTGCTAAGGGTCTTAAGTGTTTGTTTCATTTCACTGAAAATCTCAGTATACGAAAGATTTCATGCCAAGATGATACTTATCCGAACACCAAAAGGCGCTTGAAGATTGTTCTTTCATAATTATCAGAGGGGGCAAGCCGTTGGTCTACGAATATGATCTTGAAACTAAACTCTAGAATCGCGGATAGAAAGCCTCGGCTAAGAAAGATTCAAACTCAAGGTGATGATTACTGTATTTTTTGACCGCCGGAAGGCTGTCCGCATGGAAGTGTTATCTAGAGGTCTTAGAATGTTTTCGTGAACGTGTTTGGCGATGTCGTCCATAATTGTGAAGAAACAATTCCTGGATTATGTATCATGATGACGCGTTTTCCCATACCGTTTGCGTTACTCGCTTATTTTTCACCCGAAACAAGGTGAACGTCGTTGACCACCACAAGGACGTTATCGTGGGATCGTGGAGGTGTTGAAACAAGGTTTTTCCGACGCACTACAGGGCATTACAGATAAAGAGTTCCAGAAAGCCTGCAAACATTGGAACCATCATAGAATAAATGTGGTTTCTGAATGGGTTCATTTATGTTTTTCTCATGTAGAAACATCGTCAAAACCATATGAAAAGCAAGTAAAATTCATCAAAGCGACTCTTGCATGCTGTTTTATTTCACATTAGGAAAAATGAAGACAACTTGAATGGAGGCCGTTGGAGGAGTGACATCGAAGAGTATTGTTTGTTAAGTAGAACACAATTTCTTGCATCGAAATATCATACTTCACATGTTCCCTCTGATGTTTTAAATTTCCCAAACTCCGTCCACCTCACTTCACTTAATCTTACAATATTCAGTTTGTAATCCAACATCTCTTTGATAAAAAAAATTGAGCAAAAAAGCAAGCAGTATGACATTGACAAGCTCAAAAGTCCAGAAAAGCGGGAAGAATTTGAAACTAAACTAAGAAAACTGGAAAGAAATTAAGGCGATCTATCAGGAGACCAGTGAGAGCATTCCTCGCTTCAAAAGTCGTAAAAAAAGGGCCCATGTCAGACAAGACGTGGGAACTATTTGGGCAAATAAAGCAAATAAAAGAGAGAATCAATAACAGCAGGACGAGACAGCAAACTGCGGAAGCCCAAGCAGCGTACTCAGCAAAAGTCAACGAAATAAAACGGAGTACAAGAAAAGACAAAAAACTGGGTGAACGAAACCGCAAAGAAGGGGGAAGAAGCCGCTGCGTGGGAGGTATAAGAAAGAACTTTAGTGGTAGTAGACCAGTAGACCAGTGAGACACTAACGGTAAGCTACTGAAGTTAGAGCAGGGCTAGTTGTGCAGATGGAGAGAACACTTTGGTAGACTCCTATGTAAAGATGCTGATGAAGTATCCGAAACTGTCCAGGGCATTCCATATTCCAGCATCATACTGGAGCCTCCGACATTAAACGAAATACAAGCAGTACTAAAGCGAACACAAAATGGGAAGGCCCCAGGCCCAGATAACATTTTCTCTAACATCATAAAAGCAGGAAAGTCAGTATCTGCATAAACGCTACTACCTCTATTTTACAAGATCTAGGAGGAGGAGAAAATACGGAAGAGTAGAAAGAAGGATTGGTGGTTAAATTACCAAAGAAAGTTGATTTTACAAATTGCAATAACTGGAGTGCCATCACTCTTTTATTATCTTCCTCAATATTGCAGAATAATGTTAGAACGGGTAGTATTAGTAGTGGAGCAAACATTGCTCTAGGTACCAGCTGGCTCTAGGCAAAATCGAAGTTGCACAGATCTTATAAACACACTAAGAATAATAACTGAACAAAGTCTGGAATGAGATAGTCATCAGATCTTCATGGGCCGTATTGGTTGTATGCTTTTGAGAATTTGCGTGTTTTTGCAGTTCAATAGCTTCGCTTTTCACACTTTACAGCGGGCGTGATATTCATTATCTGTTTTTCAATCCATTTCTTATGTTGTTTTGATTCGAGCCATAAGATATCAAAACAAATTTTCTAAGATTTTTATCTCCTATTCATGACGCAAGCGAGATTTCTTCTTTGGAGTTATGCAACGCTTCTTAGAGCACGTTCCTAAATCTCCAGGCCCGACTCAACTGAGAACAAACTTGACGCGGCCCGAAACAAGCCCAGTAACTTCCTGATCGGTCCGAAAGACTCGAACAGCCGAGAAGTTTAATAGGTCCGACAGGTCCGAACGTTCCAATAGGCCAGAGGCCCGAACGCCCCAACATGCCGGAGGTCCAAACGAACCGACAGATCCGAGAAATTTAAAAAGGCTTGACAGGCCTCACAACCCGACGGACCCAAGAAGCCCGATGGGCCGAAAAGTTCAAAAGACTCGACAGACCTGTATGACCCGACAAAGACGAGAGCTCCAAACGACCCGATAGCCAGGAAGGGCCAAGAAATCCAAAAGGCTCGACAGGTCTGACGGCCTAATAGACCCGAGAAGCCCGAAGGGCTGAAAATTTCAAAAGGTCCGACAGACCCGTATGGCTCGATAAGGACGAGAGCCCCAAACGGCTCGATAAACCCGAAGGGCCGAGAAGTCCAAAAGGCTCAACAGACCTGACGGCCCGACAGGCCCAAGAAGCTCAAAGAGCAGAAAAGTCCAAAAGGCCCGACAGACCGGACAAGGCAGAAAGGTTTGACAAGCTCCAACAGTTAGACGGGCTCAACAACAGCTTCGATCTGGGCCGCGTAGAGGCTCGACTAAAAAACCTCGGCCCATGCAAGCCTCTGGCGCTCTTGTTCTTCGCTGCAAGTAGAATTCATTATTGACACAAATGTTGGTAAAAACGTTATTAGTAATAATAATCTTACTAATGTCAACACCATATATTTAATTGTTAAAACAGTATTTAACAAACACCACTAAGCACTAAAACACTGGAAACCAACCGAATTAAACAAACTTAAAACACCCCAAGCACTTAAAATGTGTATGTGTGTTGGACTTGGATGATTCCCCTGCATTCTGTTTGCGCAAGAAACCATAATAGTTATGTTAAAGTTAACTGAAGTACGCGTTATGCAGTTGGCCTTGTTTTCAAGTATATTACGCTACTTACGTAATTAAAATAAAACTATTCGTTTTAATAGACAAAATTTAGTAAGAAACTGAAAAAATCCCTTTATCCCCTACTACATTCCATATAGGTAAAATATCCCTTAATTAAGGGATAAATCTTTCAGGTTGGCAACACTGTCTAGACCAAACACTGTGTAGCTTCCCTACCTTTCATTGTATCACATCAGCGGATGTCGAACTGTGTTCCCCACTACGACTGAAGGGATGTAGAGCCTGCAGAAATAACCATGATTTGACTTGACTTTAACAGCACAAAATAATCAAATCTAATGACAACCACCAACAGTTTTGTTCTTCGTACATTTACTAATAAGTCATTCTTAGAATTCTCTTCTATAATTGTAAGCGAGTTAAAAGTCTTGACTTTGAAAATTGAAAAGGCAAAATGGAGAACTAATTTTACGTTGCGATGTAAAGTATTAGCTAATCTTAATTTTGATAACAGTAAATGAATAGTTCAACTTACTGATGTAAGCATAAATGCATTTAGTTGACAAAGATAAAACCTTCTTATCGGGATACTCTGTATATTAATAACGCGTAGATAATATTGTTTTAATTTTTTATTAGTTTTATCTCAAGTATTTACAATAATAATTATTAGGAAGGTTTATTAACTCATAATTTCTGTGTGTTAACAAAAAGAATTGAAAACAATTATCAAATTTGATACGCACACCTAAACTTGTAATAGAATTCCTAACACTTCCAAGCATTAAATTTAGCACGATCGACAATTTTCTGGTTTAGCATGAATTAAAATAATCATTTGATGTAAGAATTCATAAACGCTGATTAAGAATTTCTAGAAACCAGCAGTTCAAACAAGAATAATTAGAAATCTACAGCACTTGTAGTAAATATTCCCTCCTTTTTTCTATACAACATATAAAATCGTGACGAATCAACCAATGGTTCCTCTTCTTGAGTGTTTTAGAAATTTAGCCGAAAGCTTTAAAATATAAATAATGATAATAATAATAATAATATTTCAATTACGGCAGCTTTCTCTTAAATTTCTGTCGACTGACTTCTTTTTAGTCAGCATAATAATAATAAATTACGATACCATCCATTGTGAAAATGAAAATAGTCTGTTTTACAATAGATAAATAAATTGCAGTCGAACAACAGGTATAATAACGTTAACTCAAGGAGGTTTTTGCTACTAAAAGAAACTTGAAAAATGTTTTATTCAAGCATGTCTCGAATAAATTTAAGTTTTTTCTTAAGTCATTTTAAGCATTCATGTAATTGATTTTCTTCTGCAGTTTAATTTATAATTCTTTTTCTCTGTTTAACATACATAGGGTTGGAAAGGATCGCTGAAGAGTTGATGGGTCGAAGGAAATGGAAACTGTATCAAGAATCCATGTCCAGGAATTATCTGCAACCTATAAACAACAACGTGGAGAAGATACGTACGACCGAAGAATATTTAAAGGATCAGCGGAATTTTTCCGATTCCAACCAGAAACACGAAGAGATAGACGTAAAACGCAAAGACAAAAGCGAAGAGATAAAGAGAGAAGACGGATTCAAGCTAGCGGACGAAGAAGAACAAATCAAAGATTGGACACCCGACAGCAAGTGCTATTTTTGTCTAGACGGCAAACTGGATAGTGAAAATAATACAAGTCACGGGACTCTGGTAGGTGTTATTACATCTTCCTTCTATTTTTTATTAATCGATGTGTAAACCTGATGGAGATAATTCCAATTTTCTTTTATCATGTGTATTAAAGTTATTTATCTTAAAAAATTAATGAATTGTAGAATTGTACTATATTTTGCAGAGATCGTCACAGTTTATTTGTAAACTATAAACATAAAAGACTTGCAAGATTAATTAAAAAGTTTTGTTTTCCTACAGTTATCATAACAGAGATATGGTGTTTCAGTTTCTTGTAGACCAGGCAGAGCGTACTCGAAAATCCAGGTCGTAAAATTAGATAAAGTAGGATAACATTAATATACAATAAAATTCTCTTAGAATCCGGATCTGTATGCACGCAGCATATATTCATAAAAAATATGATCGATTCTGTTTTTTTACTCTAAGATTTTTTTCCTTAGTTATCAATTCTGTAGGTACACAGTGAAATTCTATTGTAATATTTTGATTCTCAACTAACTCCATGACGAAACCGCATATTATATAATAATTACCTGATGGATTTCTCAGTTTTTTTATGCCTAATAGTAGTATATAGGATGGCCCGTAAAGGCGTGACGTACAAACTTTCTGATCCTTTAAATAGGAAGCCCTGTATATTTTGATATTTAAGTACTTCTGGTTCATTGCTGATTGCAACAATGTAGCACTATACATCGTGGTTCTAAATCTAACTGTTTTGCCGTTATTCCTTTGTCTTTTGCAAAGTATTCCCATACTTCTGGACTTGCCGTAGTAGTCTCTCATTTTTACAAAAGTAGTCCTTGATTTCTGCTCCTTAAAAGTCATTATGCAGGAAGCACTATTTCTTTTGATTTTTTTAAATGGAACACCCGGTATCTGTTGCTACGATTTAATAAAACATTGAACCAGTAGTTCTGCTATGCACCAATTTTTGATCTTTCTATGTTTTTTTTTTTGAGAACTCGCCGCATTTGTTAAAGATATTCGGTGTCATGACTTAACAGCAAACAAGGTTTGAATATAAAAAAAAATTTCTATCAATTTATAAATGAAAATCAAAAGAGACTGCAAGTAAAAATGATGTTTGAATGTACAGGGTGTCCTGTTTAACAGTTTACACACGATTATTTGGATAATATTAAAGACATCAGGCTGAAATTTAACATGAATACAAGCTGAGATTTCAATTTTTAGAACCTTGTTTTGTGCGTTAATTAATGCGGTTTTGTTTACTGCGAGTGATTGAACAAAGACGACTTACCCGGGGGTGTGCAGCTTCTGATCTACAGCTAATCTCGTTCAAACACTTTTGCTTTTATCGTTGTTGCAAGCACTCGCGGCGCATAGCGTGGTTATTCTTCCGTTATTGGTGACCAAGAGAGAGTTTTTTTTTTTCGTCAGGCGTGGGATTCTCTCAACCCTTGTTCGCGTAATTTTAGCATGGAATGCGCACTCGGCATTCAGCACTAATGTACTACTCATACTACAAATATACAGGAACTCTATATATATAATATAATAATAAGTAACTAATATTAATTGCAATGGAAACAACAACCTCCTAAACTGGAAAGGACGCCGACTTCTGTTTGTTAAGTGGAACTTCTAGTTCCTCATTGCTGTGATCCATACAAAGTAGACGTCGCTCGTTCCAGTTTGACATTCTAGAAAAAGCTCTAATTTTGGTTTTGTAAACTAAGGTAGAAAGTCAAATTATACTGAAATATGAGATTTCAGGCTGGTAGTTCGAATGTTTCTTAAATAATTCCGTGGTAGACTGTTAAACGGGACACCATGCATAGCAGAAGAACTACTGGCTCAAAACATCAATTTTAATTCATCTTTACGCTGGTAGTTTACCAACCTAAAAAACTTCTGTTCTAAAGGTACTTCATTAACTTACCAGTTATCAATTATTTTTTATTTTGCAACTTTTTGTCTGCCTATCAATTCCTAAGTTGTCGTCTCTTCATTCTTGCTCTTTATTACTTAAGATTTTATAACACTCAGAGAAAACCATGTTGTGATAATGCAAACCCTAACCTTGTTTTTTAACTCTTGCTTGAATAGAATAATGTAGCTGGTGTTTACTGTGTTATGCCATTTACGCATGATCTGATTCCTAAGTAACGTTATTATTTACTTTGATCCATCTCTTCTTTCTTCTTTTACTGTAACAATTTATTCTTAAATTTCCTCAATAACTCTTATTGCTTTGTTCAGTTTATTATTCGCTCTTTATATTTTTTTAATTGTAACCTTTGATTTCATTTCCAATTTAACTGTCGAGTGACCCAAAGTATTCACGTCAGAGTTGTCTTTGGAGCTGAGAACGTATGCCCTTTTGATGGTTTTGATTGTCAATTATCTTGATTGATGATTGATAAAAGACGTGTAAAATTGTGCGTAACCTGTAATAGGAAACACATTCAAGATCTTTTAAAATAACACAAAATCGTACTACCAATGAAAAAACTTCTGATTGGTTGACATACAACAATTGTTTACATGTCAATCAATCAGGAGTTTTCACATTAATAGCATGGTAGCATATATCTGCTCGTGGACACAGGAAATGACGTTAGTTTTCAAATTTCTAATCGGCGATAATCATAAACGTCGGAGACATCTGGCGTCGAAATTGAAAATATGTTAATAGAAGAAAAATACGATTATTGCGACCTCTGTGGGAAATTTAAAAAATTAGTTTGAGGATGATCATCATGCGATACTACTGTTGACACAACAGTAAAACACATCGTCGGAAACTATAACAAATGTTATAAATTTTCAAATTGGAAGATGTTGATTGCAGCAGGTGATTACTCTTTCTTCCGCCATTTTGACAATCTAAATCGCTACCATTCAGTTTCGTTCGATGTAAACGAATCGCTCCGTTTCAATTGGTAGCGTAAAGAATTACCGCTACATTTTGGAGCGATTGGTTTGAAAGTAACAACACCGCAACGAATCAGTCTTCACACGAAATATTATAATTTGGGGCACATATACGTAACGTTATAATTGAGCACGATATGAGTGGTTAACTTTTGCTTAAAAAATTAATGTCATGAAGTGTCAATTCTTTTATAAGGATTTTAACAAAATTTGATTATGCCGCTCTAATTGAAGAATTTAGAAAATGCTACAGTTTTACAGGCTAATCAAGTAGCGCCGATAACACCGCTTTGTTTGGTATGTTGCACTAGTGCACACTTTTCTGCAAAAATAGCGTTTGGAATGTTAAGTGCAAGTGAACTGAAAGTGTTTGGTACGTTAAGGTAGTGCAATTCTTGCTGTACGGACTGCACCAAGTCTTGAGAAAGTGCAATGAATGCAACCAATGCGAGCATGCGCAGTATTCAGTTTATTTGATTTTTCAAAGCTGTCAGAACCAAAACGTCAGAAGGTACTTAATCTCTATTCTCATTACTTTAAACCTATGTCACACTATCAGTCAGTTTGATCAAACTTGACTATCAATCTGAACACAATGACGTCATACCTTTATTTTGGTCAAATTTTCTGATTACTTTAAACGCGAACTCAAAACAGCGAATAAAAAAAGTAAAATGGACTGAGAACTAAAATAGGATTTTGCAGGTTATTGGATTATTATTATCCAACAGCGACGGTAGTAGCGACAAACTTGACTTAACTTAACTTATCCTTTCTAGACGTTTTGCGGCATGTGCTGGCTTGATGGTAAAACACAGTAAAACGAGGTTATGTTTACTGTTCACAGATCCCGCATACAATCTGCAACTTTTTTTTGCACCGAAAGCGTTTGTTAAATTTCGATGTGCTGATTTACACTGTTTCACTTGCACCCCTACACTCGTTAGACCTACACTTTTCCGGACTATTATACCAAGCAAAGCTATTATTGTAAGCTATGCGGTGGTTTTGCTGCTGTCGCACTAATATATCAACATTTTGATAGTTAGTTTTAGGTTAAGTTTACATTGAAGTTTGAAATGACATCGTTGTCATACTGCTAAAATAGTATTCTTATTGTGTCAAAACGATCAAAATCAACAGGTTCAAAAGCGCGTGAAAATTAATTTCAAATCTCCATTTCTTGTTAATCCTTGTTTTGTAAAGAAAAACGACACTTCTGGCAACATGGTTTATCTTTTTTGCACATAAATTGTACATCCAACCTTTACATAATTGAATATATCTTAGAATATCATGACCTATTCTAATATAGCAATGCATTTGCCAGGAATTTTCCTGGCGTATATACGATATAAAGCAACAAACATGTTACAAAGGTCGACACCGCCCACATTAAAATTCTACTCTCGTGCTAGTTTTAATCTGCTATTTTCAAGATATTTTTCTTCAGCAAATGACCATCTCCTGACATTATCAACTAGTTCTACACCAATATGTAACACACGTGACCGATTTATTTTTAGTGCACCATTTCACAGTTATGGCATTATTTGTTTGTTCTCCTAAATGATCAGAGGGTCCTCTTCCAGTTTTTTTATGCTTCATCATCGTTTAGTGTACATCGTTTGAGCTTGTTGATTCTATCAGTTCCCACAGCTAACACGCCCACTTCTTTCCATCTAGTTAGAAGACTAAATAACGTGAAGAAATTGTTCATACTGAAATTTTTATGAGTGCGTAAATCTTTTACAAGTGCTACATTTACAACAACGTGGCCGCTAGTGCCTAACTCAAATTCTTCTCGTTAATTTTTTAAAAATATTTTTCAGACTAGATGTTCCTGAGCACCACACTCAGTTGTGTTTGTGACCCTGACTTTTCTAGTTACAAACAATTAAGGCTCTAATGTCACTGTCAAATTGACAGTATCACCACATCACATGACGTAGGTTATGTATGTAAATTGTCATATGGGTGTTTGTAACATCTCCCCTGAAAAATGAAAAGAAACATGAACTTTATATGTTAATTCTAAGTGCTTCAAATCTATTTTTAGTAATAGCTGTTTCATTTTTCATTTTCATTTCAACAATTCCAGTAAGGAAGATTTTTTCGAGTAAGGGTTGGTCATGAAAATTTAACATATCCACCCTGTATACAATTTGGACAGTTAGTTTTAGGTTAATTTTATATTTATGTTAGAAATGACAGTGACGGTGACAATGATAATTAAGGCAGTATCTTTAAAACCTACTTGATTTTAGTTCATCCCATTATTTTTTGTTTTGTTTCTTTGTAAAAAAGATACTTTTGGCAACATTGTGTATAGCAAACTAATATCATGACCTTGACCAACCCCTACACAAAAAGGTGAATAGCATATTATTAAAATTGGTGTTTTATACTTTTAGCACGTTTGTAAACTGAATAAAGATTTGTCTGTTCAACTAAGTATTCGATTGCATAGTTATCAAAGAAAAGTTTGGACTACTCTAATGGTGTCGCAACTTGATTTGGTTTTGTAAAAGAAACATCACATACATTATCAACCTTCTTTATATTTTTCTTCATCCACTTCAATGCTTCTTCCTTATCCAGTCTTTTCTTCTTTTTAAGGTTTCCTTTTTTGTTTGTTTGAGGTATAAGAAGTGCCAATAGTATCAAAATCAGAGACCTCAGAAGGCTTTTCTATTTCAATAAAAATTCTAGAATCAGCATCCGCAGTCGAATCCTTTACACTATTTAGAGTTTGACAACGTTACTCTCAACTTTATCTGAATCTTCAAGAGATCAACATCTGACACGTCACCCTTCATAACATAACAATCTCCGTTCTTCCATTCCAGTAAAACTTCTAGAATGTATATACCGTAGTTTAGAGATAAACTTGAGGCGGCCCGAAAAAACCTGAACGACCAGACAGACCCAAGAGGCCCGAACGATCAAACAGACGCGAGAGGTCTGACATACTCCAATAGTTCGACAGATCGGACTAGCCCGAACGGTCCGACAACAGGCCCGAACGGGAATAAATGGCTAGATTGACCAGACGTAGGCCTGAAAAGCCCGATAAATTTTTAAACTGCCCGTTCTGACCTAAACCAGAGTTGTGGACCAGGACGAAAATCCTCCACTTTGGTTCAGCACAAAAATAACGCCCATCCGAGTCAGTACGGAGAAGTTTTCAGCTTGGTACAGTACGAAGATTTTCTCTTTGATTTAGTATGAAAATAATACTTGTCCGAGTCAATACAAAAACGATCTTGGTTCAGTGCTGTACGAGAATGCTCCGCTTTAGGCTAGTACAAAGGCAATGATCCGAAAAAGTTGACCGACCCGATAAGCTCGACATGCCCGAGAGGCTCGAACGGCTCGATTGACCGAGACATTTTTAAACTGAGGCTCGGCCCGGCTCGAAACATAAAGGCTCGATTAAAAACGGCGGGCCTTGCAGACCTCTAATTGGGATTATCTTGAGTTCCCTAATGCAAAAACTTTCGTAGTCACAAGTTGCATTTTGCGTTTTCTCTATCTCGTAAGATATCGAAAGAACGCTTACTACAAATGTTATAAGGCGCAGTTTCAAGATTCTAAATGTTTTTTAATCTTGAGAATTGTATTTTCGCTAACGCAGATATTTTTAAAAATGTAAATTAATGTATGGGGTCGGCGCATGCAGCCTGTTAATAGGAAGGATCGCATTGCCCAAACAAGTTGAGAAATATGAACTAGAACCCTTCAATGGCAGAAATTAAGGATTAACTTGACGCGGTTCGAAAAAAATCCATCGGGTCGAAAAGTCCGTGAAACTGAAGCCGGCTGAGCTGTCTGCGGTGTAGTACAAAAATGACGCTCTTCGATTCAATATGAAAATAATACCTGTCCGGATTAATATGCAAACTACGTCTGTTTGAGTCACTACGAAAAAGATTTCAGCCCGGTGCAGTAGGAAGATTCTTTGCTTCGGTTCAATATGAAAGTAATGTTTGTCCGAGTCAGTACGACGATCCTACGCACCGGTTTAGTGCGAAAAAAGATCTCGGTTCGATGCAGTGCAAAGATCGTTCGCTTCGGATTAGCACAAAAATAATGGCCTGAAAAACTCGACCAATTCTAAGTTTGACAGGTTCGACAAGCCTGAGGAGCCCGAACGGCCTGAGAACTCCAAACGGTTCGAACGACCCAATTGACTAGACGTAGGTCTAAAAAGTTCTAAAATTTTTAAACATCTACCTTAGTTACCCATTGACTACAATTGGCATCATGAGTTCAATAACGTTTATCTTGCAAAATAATTTATGTGGATTTGTGTACCAAATTTGATACAAACAACATTTAAGTTAAGTATTTTCTTAAACAAAATATTTAGCGCAAAAACAAAACTTTACTTTTGAAACAAAAACTAAAAAGATATCACACGAAATATTTTTTGCTTCTTTACGAATTTATCACATTCAAATTTAAAGTTACCGGATGTAAGATATAAACAAAGCCAGTTGATGCGAGATAAAGTACCCACACCAAACAAAAGACGATCACAAATTGAGCTCAATAACGATTTTCTTTCAGCTAGAGGTGCTGTTGTTTTACTTCATATTTGGCTAGTTAAACGTCAGGTTACTAGAATTTAAATTAAAAAAAAAATTAAGCTAAATTTAACTCAGATTTTTCTCTGATTTTATCATACAGATTGAACGATATTTGCATTAATTCGGTTTATTCAAATTTATTGCAAAACAATAGTACTTGCTGTTTTACAGTAATTATAAATAATTGCGAAAGCATTAAAGATGACGCTGAGGAAAAACGCTTTTAATAGCACAGCAGCAAGACATTAATAATTACTTTTTTCTAAAATCTAAGTTCTTATAATCTTAAACCTATAAAATAACGTTTAACCGTTTAATGACAATGGCGGGAAATGCTGATTCTTAATTATTTTTTTTACTTTCTTAGAATAAGGGATGTTTAGAAACGTTAGTAAGTAGGCATTCAGGTAAATACAGTCTAAATTGGGATTTTAATCTTTATAATTACAAAAGCTTTTTACAATCAGTCCTCCAAACATTCTTCATTATTATTTATTACGAATTAACTGATTAATAATAATAATAATAATAATAATAATTAATAGTTTTTTTTCCCAGAAAATACCAACAATAAGAAAACGAAACCTATCTAGGTGGTATCCGTGAAAATTACCAGAGGTCTCATCATTTTTCGCACGAGATATTATTGTCTACTTTCTTAATAGCCCAAAACCGGACCTCTTGTGCTGTAGAAACACGAGCACCTTTCGTGTTCGAAGGTGGGTTCAAATTACTTGTGCTTGTATTCGAATTTATTTGGGCTCGATTGTGTGACTTGTCATGCCTTCAAACGCCAGCCGTCTACATTGCTAATTAATTTCTGGTACTACTGTGACCCACAAGTCAACTAAAACTTCGTCCAAGGGCTTGCAAACTAGAATAAGTCTCTCTTTAACCGACAACGTCTGAAATCACACGGGCCTGCGACTTACCTGATCGTTAGTTTAAATATTGGCAAATCACAAGTCACAAATAAGAGTACGAGAACGAGTAATCCGGACCTACCTGAAAAATTCCTCTAACGATGGACCAATATTCTTCTAAAAGTGTAAATCTCGAGATGTTGGGTAGATTGCATTCTTTAAGAACTACAGTAACACCATTCTTGGTGCCATTCCTTTACTAGACAGGCACATAGGTGCCGATCTTTAAAAACCTTGTGCACATTCCCACTTTTGGTCACATCCGTTGTCGAAATTTCGGAATCTTTCTTCCACTTCCTGGCTTTCTGCCAGTCTTTTTAAAACGAACCCCTAGAAGGAGATTTTCTTAGTCCTTAATGCAAAATGAATTACGGCATGGTGTACACGTAAACCTGCAAAATAATCTACTTGGTAACTTTCTAGTCTTCTATGATACGTTCTGTAAAACCTCAGAGGTTTCTAGTCTTTGTCATAAACAACTTATAACTTACTTAATCGGAGCCCCTTAAGTACCTCGGGGTGTCGGAGCAGCACAAAAAGTGTTTCTCGTCCTCAGTCCTTCTCTGGTATCCATCAAACACTCTTCTAGGTCGTCCTTGCCTTCTACACCCTTCTAAAGTATTCCTACCAGGTACACTAGTTTTGCCTCTCTTGTCTCCTCAATTTTTTTTACGTGGTCAGTCCATCTAGGGTGGATCCAATAGTTTGGTTCCTTACCTTGTCCAGTCTTGTTTCTTCCACCACTGCCCAATTATTCAGTATTTTACGTATAGCATTGAAGAGACGCCCTGAGGAGGATATTCTTTGTTTTAACTCCACGTCTACTTTACTTCCAGATATTTGAAGAAATCAACCTGTTTCAACTTTTGTCCATCCATTGAGATGTTGTGTCTTTCTGGAGGTCTTGCTGATATTATCATTGTTTTGGTCTTTGTCGCATTTATTTCCATATTGAATCGCCCCTGTTTCCAGATGTACAGGTTAAACTAGAGATCTCTTACCGATGCTGCCAGCACAGTAACAGTAACAGTAACTCAGTGACAAAGACTGGTTGTAGTCTATAATGGCCCAATTTAAACTTCTTCACCTGTTTTCTACATCATCTTACTATCTTGTCTATGATAACGATAAATAACAGACCGAACAACTTTGTCTTAGTCCCTGACTTGTTATGAAGGTGTCAGTTATACAAGTTGCTCATCGCTGCTACATCCCGCTCCGGCACTTCATACTCTCGAAGAATGTTCTAAACTTCCTCTCTTGGGACTCGGTTAAAAGTTTTAAATAAACCTTTTTGTCGTACTTTATTCTACTCCAACCTGCTGTACCATAAATATTAAATCTTGAATGTTCCTGCCTGCTCGAGATTTGCACTGCAAGTCCGTCAGTCGTTGTCTAAAACAAAATGCAGTCTGGTCTCTAATATACTCAAGTATACTTATAGACTTTGCCAGAGGCACTTAATAATGAAATTCCTCTATAATTACCATAATCTCTGTTGTTCCCCTTTTTGTAAATCGATACTATCGCTGATCTCTTCCAGTCTTCAGGGATTTCTTTAGTTCTGTAGGCGAGCTGGATTACCTTCAAAAGAGCCTCTTATGCGGCTAATTTCATAAACTTAAGCATCTCAGGGGTTACTCCATTATGCCCAACTTTACTTTGCTTAGAGCCTCAACGAGCTCTTTCATGCTTATTTCCTGATCGTTCTTTTGTTGCTCGGGTACAATTCTCTCAATGTTCTCCCTCACTGCGTTTAGTCCGTTGTTCTCTTGACCTTCCAACAATTCTTGAAAATCTCCCTTGCATCTCTTCAATAGTTCTTTTCCATCTTTTATTTCTCGCCCACCCTTGCTCTTTATTACTTTCAGTGTACACTCTCTCTCTTTCCTCATATTTTTGAGAACTCTGAAGAATAACTTTTTGTTTTCCTCGTGGGGACTTGTCCATAAAACGGTAAACTTCCTCCTACTATCTGACTTTCCCCTTCTATCTTTACCTTGCTTATTATTCTCTTTCCCTTTGTTTTATTTGTCAGATATGGCTTCCATGCCTTTATCTCCTCTGTCCACCACCGTCTTTTTGTTATTTTACTTTTTCCCGTTTTCCCTTCCACGGGCTGCTTTTGCAGATTCTAAGATAGTATCTTTGAAAGCAGTCCAAGCCACTTCTAGATTTTTACTCCCCACACAATCCTGTTTCTCATTTATCTTCTCTGATACTAATTGCTGATACTCTTTTTTAACTTCCTCTTCCTTCAGTTGATGGTTCTTTATCCTCGTTTTGGTTTCCTTTTCCCTTTGCTCCATTCTCGCTGGAATTCTGAACCTTGTTCAAACGATGTGATGGTCAGTACCAACCTTCCTTGTGTTCATTACTCCTGGAAAACAATTCCTGCGTACTATTACATAAGTAATCTATTATATAGCTTTCGTTCTTGCTTGGTTCCTCTCTGGTTATTTGGTGTATCCGCTTATGTGGAAAAAACGTATTGGTTGGGCACACAAAAGTCGATTAACCTGTCGCCATTATCATTCTTTTCTTGCTCTCCGTACCCTCCTATAACCTTCACAATGACATCCGGCGCCTTCCCAACTCTTCTATTGAGATCTCTTAGTATGAAAATGTCACCGGTTCCATCGTTTACAAGTTGTTGTAATTGCCAATAGAAGGTCTCCTTCTTGGTCCTCGTGCAAAATTAATTACCGCCTTTCTTGTTCTAACAACGCCATGGTGTAAATGTAAACATGCAAAATAATCTACTCAGCAACTGTCTAGTCTTGTTTCTATCATACGTCCTGTAAAACCTCAAAGTTTTCTAGTATCTAACATAAACAACTTACGAGGATTGTTCAATGAAAACGCGTTTGATCAGGGTATCGGTGACTTCGTCGCCATGGCAACGGAATTCATTTGAGTTTTTGTTTGTTTAAGTACTATTGACGCATCAGTTTTTGGTAGCCGAGGGTCGTCGGCCTATGAAAATTTATACAAGAATTGTTGCCGGTGATGAGTCTTCGTATTATCACTACCAACCAAAATCCAAACGTCAGAGTATGCAGTGGAAACATCCACATTTTTCTGCATGATAATGCTAGACATTATGTGGCTCATACAATTTAAGATCTGCTTGAGCGTATGAAATGGGAAGTCTTAGAACATCCGCCTTACAGTTCCGACTTGTCACCGTGTGATATTCATGTGTTTGGCCCATTAAAATAGTCAGTAAAAGGGCAGCGGTTCAATTCGGACGCAGAGGTAGATATTGCTGTTAGGGAATGGTTCTGTAAACAACCTAGAATATCAGTAGGGTATTTATAGATTGGTTAAACAATGGGACTTATGCCTTACTGTTGAATTTGTTGAATAAAAAATGTCTTACAGCTTCTAAACGTGTTTCCATTGAATATTCCTCGTATAAACACTTTCTATTGTTCAAATTTTGTCGCGCACAATCTTACTATTACAACATGATGAATGACTTCAGGACGAGGCTTCTGTTGAAACAGAACGAAGACTGCGTATTTTGGATTTAAAAACATTCTTCGTTTACATGGTTATTATATGACACTAGTTAATTCAAGTAATTTTGGATTTAAAATTTAATTATTAAACTGATCAATTATGAAAAAGGCTTACCTACTAAATGGAAGCCTGTGTATTACCACCAATTAACGACACAAATAATTCCATTTTCAAGAAATATCTTTACACTGAGCTCGATATCAATTTTAACCTCAATTTAAATAAATCACTTAAAATTTAAATTTTTTTCTCAATCATCTTTTGTTGTTTATAAACAGAAATCGTGTTACAATCAAAAATTCTTACCTATAATGGCATTGTTATTATACGATAAATATAAAATAAGAAGGACATATGTACTACGTATAATTTTGTAAACGACTCTATAATTATTCCCGATCGCCACAATACAGCTGTATATCGTAGTGCCTTTCTAAAAA
>VTPC01090673.1:11479-22669 GCA_011009095.1 Ignelater luminosus
GGGGGTTTTCCTCAGACTCCTAAGTATAAGATTCCTTTCGGGTCAAAAAATGCGATAAGTACAAAGATTGCCTTTACATAAAGCCAGACGTTTAATAAGAAAATGATTAATCACCATTACTGTTAACATCCAGTGTCGGATTGTGCTGCCGGGACAACGAGAAATCTCCCGGTGGGCCCTCGAGATGGCCTTTTGTGGGCCCCGCATCTACAATCTTTTGCATATAATAGACGGAACAAGGGACCCCCCCTACGTACGAAGGCCCATAGAACACGGAGACTTTAAATTAAATTTTAAGAAATTTTAACACTATATTATCTTTATATACATGGTGTTACAGTCACGTTCTAAATCTTGTCGTATGTGACACCACAGAAAGTTGCGTGAAATGTAAAAATTTATTTGGATTACTGAACAGAACGAGCGCCTTATGACTGATTCCTATAAAAAAGGGATTCATTATGAACGACCCAGCTTGGAAATAAAATTCTCGACTCGTTGGTAGAGTAAAGCAAAAGCTTAGCAAACAATATTTGGGTTCATTAACAATCAAGAAAATGAATTATATTCGATACTTTTAGTTGTGCTTCATACAATTTCTGTTAGTGACAACTTCGATGGCAGAACCTCTTCCGACGCCAGAAGCTTGTAAGATGCTTGGACAAGTTATGAAACATTAGTGTTAGCTTTTACCTTTATGGCGGTTTTTCAACATGTTACACCAGCATCGAATTATTTACAAACACAAGGTCTTGATACTAATCAAGCTTTTAATATTATTAGAAACTCCAAGAAAAAAGTTGAACAATTATACGACAGCTTTGCAGGAATTGTTAGTAAGGTTAATAAGTTTATAAATACGATAAATGGAAAAGATTTGTTTGAAGAGACTGATATTTATATGGAAACAGAGTTCCCAGTTACTCGTCAAAGGAAAGTTAAAAAATGCCTGGTGAAGAATGTATCGATGAAAGCAGCACAATCAGCCAACAAGGACCATCTAAAAAAATTTGAAATAGACAAATACAAAGTGATTATCAATCAAGTAACGCACAGTTTAAAGCACCGATATACCGACCATGAGAACACTTACAGACGTTTTTATTATTTTGATCCCCGCAACTTCAAAGAACTCCGAAATGCAGAAAATATAAATTCAGAATCGTTCGCAACAATTCAAAGTTGACTGGCTTAGACCCGAGCTTAATAGTGAATGAACTCATCAGCTTTTCTTACAATTTCGAGGGTTTAAAGCAGTTGCCCAGCGTTTCCATGGCGAATAATCTGTTGAAAAATTCCTGTGATGAGGATTCTTATCTTGAAGGCAGCGATGTCAACAGTGAGGATGAAGAGCTGGACTTGGACAGACGAATTGTTCACCAAGATGGTTCTTACGTTGGCTGCTTTAGAATCTTGGAGTTATATAATCTTCATACAGCAGCTTATTTCAATCTTTATGTGGCCTACAAGTATCTCCTTACTCTATCTTGCACGTAAGTGTCATGTAAAAGGGTGTTTAGTAAAACAAAGATTATTTTGACCAGGTTGAGGTCCTTGTTAGGCCAAGAGAGATTGGAGGCCGTTACATTATTGAATGTAGAGACCGATTTGTTACTTGATATAAACTACAACACGGTAATAGTTGATATGCTCGGTAAGATAAGTAATAAATTTGGCTTTCATCTTTTACTCTAAAAAGTTAACTGTGTACTTTTATCACCACGATGTTATTTGCATTTCCCCTGATTTAGTTCAGAGAGGAAAAACGTTTTTATTTATTGGTTTTAAAGTCAATGTCATTCTTGATAGAATTTCCTGGTTGTTGCAAAACTCCCTAATAAGATTGTAGTAATACTACCAGCAATAAAGAAGGAATTTTTAAGAAGCTCATTGTTATTGCATGAAAAGACGACTAAATTCCAATTTTATTTGAAAATCAGAATGCCATGTTTGACCTACACATGTAAATAGCGAACACGATTTTTTAACAGATTTGGAGCTTGTCGTTTTTTCTTGCAATAATAATGTTTTTTACAATTCTCTTCATTACTGTTGGTTCTTGGTTGTATCAACATTTTATTACTATTACTGAAAGTTTTGGAACAAGCGAGAAATTTGATCAAGAATGACATTTTGCTCAAACCAATAATAAAAAAGTCTTCTCTCTTGTAAAGTCAATTCGGGGACATAAAGTATATTTCATTTTATAAAGATTCCATGTTAAATATTTATTATGTTGTTTGACCAAGATGGGTATTTATTTTGATTTGTTTTTAGCTTCCTTACAGTAAGAATAAATAATACTAATACTAAACTTTTGCCTTATTTTCTAACATTTGCAGGTCTATTTGTCAGAGGACCCCACTTCGTAGAGTTCCCGATGGGCCTTCATATCCACAATCCGACACTGCTCGAGTATTCCAAAAGATATAGTGCGTTTATGACTTTGACTATTTAAGTACTTCACAGCGGGTCCCTCATAAAAATCAACAAATACAAGTAATGGCACGTGTCAGAGACGATTGGGTAAACCAAGGACCGTATTGAAATAATTTGTTTTTCTAACATTTTAGTTTAAAAGTACTTACGAAAGTAAAACTTATCTCAATACGACCCTGTGTCAATGATAGAAAAGGTAAGGTAAGCGGATTTATGTCACCCTGCTGTGACGAACTTGTAAAATTTACTGTAAGCTAAGTAGCAGTTAAGTCATAAACGCACTATATCTTTTGGAATACTATAACATCTCATTTAATATACTGCAATGTAATATTTTGTCTGTTCAACAACAGTAAAACTGTATTTGTTTAAAGTAAACCAATACATATGTACGACATAAATTGTTGCGCGTTTGACATACTAAAGCATTATTATTATTATTATTAAAAATATTTAAAGTGTAATCGCTGTTATCACTGCTACATTATTTTATTATTTAAGTAACAATTAAACTTTATTGCAATCTTATCAGAGTTTGTGGTCTAATATTTTTATTATTTTAAGAAAGCACGTCGAGAGTAATTTTCCATGAAAAAGAAACCACTCTGAACACTACATCATAACTGCAGGTATTTATTTGTCATGTTAAAGTAAACACCGCAGAAGGTCTTAACAGTTATTACAAAGTATAAAACAATAAAAGAATTCTTAGAATATTGTCAACTTGGCTTTTAAAAGAGACAAGACTTGTCATTGGTTTCTTTATTTAAAACTGTAAAAGTGCATAGAAGTCTATTTTTAAAACTAAGCTTTGCAAAAAAAGAGGGAAGTGTGACAAGTTATTAAGTAACAAATAAATGCTAATTAAACAATCAAGCATTAATTAAAGTTAGTTAATACTAGTGATATGATACAGTTTTAAAGTTCTTTTTGTTGACAATTTGTACAATGATGTTGCTTAAATATGTCCTTCCCATGCCCACGCTAATCCGCTGTAGCCAAATTAGAGCATTTAAACAATTTTGATATGCATATGAATGACGAAAACTTTAATTTCTTCTTTGATGGTATAGTTGAAGAGTGTTGTTTGTGGAATTTGATAAATTATAGTAATACAATATAAAATATACTGGTGATACAACATAAAATAATGAATCACGACGTTCTTCTATTGTTTAATCTTACGTGCCAAAGAAATATTAATATACTGAAGGTATTGCATATGATACTTCTTTAAATAATCCAGATACTTACTGCTTTTATCTGGTATAGCACTTAATTTACTAACAATTAGGCGTAATTAAATTTTACCTTTTCTAAAGTACCTAAAATATTTGTTTTTCAGTGTTCGTTTTATTTAAGCTGAATTAAAGAAAAGTAACTAGCGGAATACGCGTTGCGTTGGACAGAAAACTAAAATTTTATGATGAAAGAGTATCAGAGATAATATATTTATGTGAATAGAAAAAGAAAACAATAATAGTAGATCTGTTGCTGTCTGCTCGTAAGCTAATTCACGAAATATCACTAAAAGATTGTGGCGAGTACAGTGTGTCCCATTCTCTCCTACTGATCCCACGAAAACCCATAGTAACCGTCTTTATTATTTCGGCAGGAAAAGAATGGAGAAAATAAGAAATTTCGAATTTTTGCTTATAACTCGAAAACAAACGGCGAACGCTAAATTTTGTTGTTACCATTCTTCTTTTGAATCGGTTACTTCTAAGAGGAACAAAATCACTTCTGACGTATTCAGAAAAACCCGAAAATGCTTATCTTTATTACACAGAATAACAAATTTAATTACTGATATCGGAATTTAATTAATTTGTCTTTTACATTACTAAAATATCATTGTCAGTCAATATTTATCATTATCAACATGCAAGAAAATAACGTACTATACAGTGTGTCCAGTTTAAAATGACCTTCATGGGGATATTGAAAACGATAATAGATGCAAGGTTGGTTAAATGGGGAAAAAGTTTCGTATTTCTATGCCGATGAATAAGCCATGGTTACATTGACAATTATCAGCCCCATTTCAAAGATACAGGGAGAAAACAAAAAAAGTTCATTTTCTAAAATCCTGATTTATTTATTTGTTATTACAGATAAATGAACAATATTTTCAGAAACGAAATAGCGGCTAATGAAGATTTCAAAAACGACTTCAAAAAAATGCTAGGCCTTCTAGATTTCACGTACTCGTATCCAACTTTTGTTTTTCTTATGGACGCCATATTGGGTTTTTACATTTTTGAAATCGTCATAAAAAGAGTTTTTTAACCATGTACAATATGACTATGTTTAAAGGAGAAAAATTACAAGAAAATACAAAATTAAGATTTAACCATAGTTGGCCTTGAAGTTTCCAAATAATAATTTGAGTGAATATTCTAATTAATTGAATTCTAATTAATATTACTGTAAATGTTCAAATAAACCTCCATTCTGCCGTATGCACCTTCTACATCGATTCAAAAAAAGCATCAACGGAGTAATTTTGTTTACTGCTTCAATCACCGCTTGTTGTAAGGCATTCACTGTTTCGTATTGTCGTGAATAAACTTGAGTTTTTAGATAACCCCATACGAAAAAATCAAGAGGCGTAATATCTGGCGACCTTGCAGGCCATCTTATTGGTCCCCGATTTTCAATCCAATGGTCAGGATATTCATTATTTAAAAAATTAGTAATTATTTGAGCATTGTGTGCAGGTGCACCATCTTGCTGAAAAAACATGTTTTGAAGGGTTGCAAGGAAAAGCTCCATGAGACGATCTGCTACATTTGTTTGTAAAAAGTCAAGGTATCTTTCAGAATTAAGGTTTTCGTTGAAGAAAAACGGTCCAACGATGTGACTACCAATTATATCTATCCAGACATTAAATCCCGATCTAATCTGCTGTCTCACTCCGTGAACCAATTGTGGATTTGTATCTGACCAAAAAACGATATTTTTCCGATTAAATAAACCGCAATTGGTAAATCGACTTTCGTCTGACCATAAAACTTTCATAGAAAAGTTTGGGATCAGATTTTGACTTCTTATGTACCACTGACAAAATTCTGGGTATCTATTTCGATACATTTCTGCAGCCGTTTTTCTGTTCCTCCGACAGAGAATAAAACATTTCAACATGTCATATTTTTCACGATTCGAAAAACGTACCATTTAACACGATAGTTATTTGTCCACACAAGAATTGTACATAGACATAACGAAACCGACAATAACAATTATTTCATTGGTACAAACTGCAATAAATTGTTTTATAAGAATAGCAAAAAAATGAAGCCCACTTTAATTCGAATTTTCACTCATTTGTTTGCAATTTATTACTTAGAAACCTCAAGGCCTACTACGGTTAAATCTTAATTTTGTATTTTCTTGTACTTTTTCTTCTTTAAACATACTCATATTTAACATGGTTGAAAAGCTCTGTTTATGACGATTTCAAAAATGTAAAAATCCAATATGGGGCTCATAAGAAAAACAAAAGTTGGATACGAGTACGTGAAATCTAGAAGGCCTAGCATTTTTTTGAAGTCGTTTTTGAAATCTTCATTAGCCGCTATTTCGTTTCTGAAAATATTGTTCATTTATCTGTAATAACAAATAAATCAGGATTTTAGAAAATGAACTTTTTTGGTTTTCTCCCTGTATCTTTGAAACGGGGCAGATAATTGTCAATGTAACCATGGCTTATTCATCGGCATAGAAATATGAAACTTTTTCCCCATTTAACCAACCTTGTATCTATTACCGTTTCCAATATCCCCATGTAGGTCATTTTAAACTGGACACACTGTATACACCAACGCTCACTTATTATAATGTAAACAATATAATTAACTTGAAATCTTAGAAGTTCTTGTGTATTTGTTTTGTGTATACAGTAACGGTTTTACCATAAATATCATAAACAAACATGTTTTGGAACTTTAACAACATCGAGAGTAATATCTCATAAGTACTAGTTAATCAACAGAAAGTATAAATACTGTAAAATCTTTTGATTGCCCCTAATCCAAATACGCCTATTTTCTAAGAATATTATAATGTTCTTCCAATTTCTTCCGATGAAACCACAAGTTGCATCAAAAGTTTTTCTCCTTACGAAGTATAACTCTTCACGACAGTGTTTCATCGGGAAAGCTTTGTAGGAATTACTTCACTTTCTCTTTTACAAGGTTATCTGAGTAAACCTGGATAAGAAGTTATTTTCATTTTCGGTTTCGGTCCAAAAATGCTTTTAAAAAGGGTTACTTCATGGTTGCTTTTCTTTGAAATAAATGCATTGATAAAGTAGTCAATATTTACGGTCACAAATTGTCACTTTCTTGATCAACTTTAATCAAGAATCTGATATATTGTTATTTGTTGGAATCTTGATAACACCATTACGCCTTGAAATCAGATCCTGGAAGTAAAATCTTTGTTAAATTAAACACAAATAGATATATTATCTGTCTCTTTTGGGATTCTAACCATAGAAGTATAGCAACTAGAAGATTCCCATAATGTTCTTGCAGATTATCTGCAGCCCTGCTTTTTGCTCCCATCGAAATGATTTCTGCGGCAACAGTGAACACTATGTTCTGATCACTAAGTGAAATTATCAAAGCAGAAAGGTCATAGATATATTACCATAAGAAGTATCACTATCGATTTGTGGTGGATTTTCCACGAGAATTAGGTAGCATATGGGCGAGGAAGGTATATCAGAAAACTACATTATTGAGTTACACATGGTTATAAATAAAAAAGAGAAACTGCTTTATTATAAAAAGGTAGTTCTAACAAGTAGCAATGCTTGTTTGATGTCGGACAGACACCAGGTGAACAGTAGGGTGAAGGAATGTTACTCGCGAATTTTCAAAGATTAGTGAACTTTTACATGATGCTACAGAGGTTTGGTGACATGTCGTTGTTCCAACTTACATCGCATTGCACAGCATCTTTTGCAACAAAATGTAAAGCTAATAATAATAACATATTGGTATCTGTAAAAAGCTTATTATAAAAAAACAAAAGTTAACAGGAAGTAAAAATCTGAATCGGTCAGTGCTTAAAAACAAGCAGAAAAGTAAATAAGTACTAGATGTGGTTTATTAAACAAAGAGTCTAAATCTCCTAGTCGTAGAATAATATAATAAATTAATAATGCCCGTTACTTGTTACTACACAGGAACCACATACTTCAATAACTTTTTATCTAATTTAAAAATGCTACAACAATTATTTCTTTATAATTCCTACTATCTAGTATTGTTCTACCACCAAGATTGGTGCGCTACCCTTCAATGAATGTACTATACCTACAATAGATGTTAAATTTCTCAACTGCCGTCCGTCGCTATTACAGTTTATAACCCACATTTTATAAAATTAAGCAATTAATAAGGTATACACACGATGTTAGTATTCTTTTTAAATAATAGTAATTACCATTTTATAGTGTAATGTGTAAACAAGAAACTGTTTGCTCTAGGCAAAACCACATAGCAAGTTGTTAATATAATACACTTATAATTAGAATTCTAAAAAACTTCATATATTTTTATTTTTTATAACATTAGAATGGAAAAAAGTCTGACTTTGATTAAATGTGCAATTACATAAATTAATAATGGTAGATTACTGTTATTTATTTCATAAATAAAATTATGTTAAAAAGATACTACAGAAAATTTCATGAATATTATGTAAGCAATGTGATTTAAGTTTTCCAGATATACCTAATGAAGATTTATTACAAATTTCTGAAGATCAAGAAGATCTCATATAAAATTTAAAAGGTATGTTTTATCTATGCACTAGGTACTATTGCACAATAACTCCTGCAATGAAAGAATGTGACATTAGTTTCGATTTAGCAACAATTATCTTTCAAGGCTAAAAAAGTTTATACAATCAGTTCAAGTGTAGTTTTGTTGTTAAGTAGTAATATTTTAAAATTCATAGTAGATTTTTGCATAATTGAGACAGCAGTAATTAGTTTAATTGATGACTGTTAAAGGAAGAAGAGGAGGGAACGCAGATTATTTCTGTTTCTTTATGTAAAAAACTTTTAAATTTTAATTTATAATAATGTAGATTCTGATAAATTTACTTTTCTTTGTTACAACAAACAACAAGGATCTATGTAGAAACAAATAGAAATAAGCAAAGATGCTTGTTGATAAAAAAAAAAGCTACAAACAGTGGAAATTATGTATTTGCATTAGTTAAAAAAAAGCAAACAAAATCTTAAATGTTTTTATTTTAAATTAAATTCAATATGCTTCAAAATGTCTGTCTTCATTATTGTAATGTTATTGTTTGAAGAGAAACAGATTATGTAGTCAATACAAAATGTGTTACTACTCTACGAATTGACATTATACAGAGCGGCCCAACGAAAACGAAACAGACTGGATAACTCCCACGGAAATAAGTTTTTGAAAAAACGCAAAAGCACATCGATTTGTATTGAGAGGGAGACATTTTTTGGGGTACAATTCGAACCCTAAACTTCAACCCCTCGGAAGTTTCTAATGGGAAGGGGGTTCAAGTCTATTTGTTTGGAAGATACAGGGTGATATTAAATTAAAGTGACATTTGTTCTCGTTTTGTTTAATTTGACAATTACAAAATGAAATGCTTGTTAAAATGTGTCTAGAAAAATCTCAAGATTTTGGCCACCAACTTCCATACAATGATAGAGATTATATTCGAAACGTCGCACATTCTGGAGCATTTGCGGAGTTATCCGTTGGCATTCGTTGAGAATACATTGTCGTAAATCTTCTAATGAAGCTGATTGCCATATAAATTTTGCTTTTATCATTTATCATTTTACTTATATTATTTTCGTGGGAGTTATTCAGTCTGTCTCGTTTTCGTTGGGCCACGCCGTATGTCTTTTTAGCTTGATAATAACCAAACTCTAAAATACAGGCAGTATCTGAATAATCACAAAGACCTAGAATTATGAACCAACAAACGTATACAATAATTGGTCATGAACTGAAATAGGTAGTACAAATTAACTAGATATGTCTAAATTCAGTGCGAAAAAGATTTTAGATTTTATTATAGTAGTCAGATTCTAAGATCTGGCTTTTTATAAATTGACTGAATTTTACATAAGCTTCCACATCCTGATTTATGTCTCTTTACAATAGAACTATTGAAATATAGTCTTCAAAAAGAAGTCGTTCAACAAGATTTAGGGATAGCGAGATTTCTATATATTTCGCTAGTCCTGAAGTCTATAAGGCTCTCCCTACACTTAAGGTAGTATTTCTTATCCTCGGGGAAATTTAGGAGGTAACTATGCAAACCCCTGATTGGTTAGTTTGTCTTATGTTAGACATGATCTTCCAGGTGCTCAGGCTTTGGAGGGCCATTGTTTTACACTTACACTTGAATTATTACTTAATCTTAGAAACACATATGTACCTACCTATTACACTGCATGTATTCAAAGAAAGAGTATGTAGATTTTGACACCCTTAAAAAGTACATTCTGGAAGATTTGCCGCTCTGGATAGATGTCCCAAAATGAAACTATTATTGCTGTTTTAGAACTAATGAAAAAAATAGTTAATACCATAGAAAAAAAATTTAAGCTACGTGACTTATTTGAGTGCTTTATCTAGTAACTTTTTAAAAGCGCAATTCTTTTCCTATCGCTTTTTTTAGTTTAGTCTTATAATCTAGAAAATCCTGCATTTCCTGTTTACTTGATTTCTCAAGTGATAACATCTTATAACTTTTTTATTCTATATGTAGATAAAATAAAATCCATTGTAATTATTTTATGAAAAAGTGGCTTATCTCAGATTCGAATAACAATATGGTGATATTTAATTTTTTTGTTTTAATTACAATTCCTTATCAAATTTTTAACAGATTTATGAAATTCCAAACCAATTCTATGAAATTTCCAACAAATTAATCATAAAAAGTTAAATAGGTATTTGATAATAAATTGAAGGTGAGTATTTTATATTAACTTGTTTTTATGATGTATTTTATTCTAAAATCTCTATTTGCTTGACTGAAGTAATTCATGCGGTTTGCTTAAAATATTTATCTCTAATAAAAATATATTGCTGTTTCTACACACTGCTATTGAAAGCATTATGTCCAAGGACACCTTTAGTTTTTATTCTTATCTTTCATTGTTGATCTTACCACAATCCTTGTGTCCCTCTCAGTGCCGTACTCACAAATATATGAGTTTGTAGTTGGCCTCTATTATTTAGGGGGTATTAGATGTTCGAGTTCCTTGGCAAGTTGAGTTACCAAGCAAGGAACCGGGCAGATCTATCAGATCCAATCTAGCTAGGCAGGTAGACCGGCAAAAATTCTGGCAAGTTGCTTACCAAGACTTTTGTCGAGTTTTCTTATTACTCTGTTCAGTCGACCCTGCGCACCTGTCGTATTTTATTTTATATTATCAATTATTATTAATAATTGAACAGGATTGGATTCGAAGAAAAAAGACAGAACAACATACATATAACCTAACTTATTATTTACTATATTACAAATAATTTAGCAGAATCATGCAATACATGGTTTATATCGTTGAGTCTCGCAGAAAGTGAGCATTAAACAAACACTTGTATTATCTTTATTACAGTCTTGCCTCGACACACAAGAAGGGTTATTACAGGGCATTACATGCCAAGTCACCCTTTTCGCTCAGCGAATTGATTGGTCGTGAGTCAGAACTGTCTAGAATTAACTCAGCCG
>VTPC01090673.1:27669-137211 GCA_011009095.1 Ignelater luminosus
TTATTAAACTGCAGATTATGTTTAAAACTTTGAGGCAAAAACAGACTGGCTGGGTAATTCATTTTTTTGCACTCTCTTTAGTTAGTTCGATGCAGTGCTTTGTGAAATAAGTGGGTGCGGATTGTAGAAGGAATCAGTTATCCACTTCAGTAGATGAGCTGCGTGAATGTTTATTGCTTCATTTCTTTTCCTAACATAATTTCTTGTCAGGGTTAAGTAACTTCACCATTTCTTTAACGTTTCCGGCGACCTGTACGGTCAGTAGGTTTTATAAGTTTTAAGGGATTTATGAAAGCCGCTATTTTAGTGTTGCATATAGTCGCTTAGAGGACACCGCTTACAAAACGTCAAGAATCAAGATTTATTTAGTTAACGTAAATCTAGAGTTTTATCAAGATGCATCAATGATTTAGCCTACAGTGAATTTTTAAAATTGATAAGTCGGCAAAAGAAACGAAGTTGAAAAGAGAAAACAATGTCTCGCTGAGTTGGTTTCTGTTTTTGGTGATGAAGCACCACATGAATCGACAATTTCCCGCTCGTACTGAGAATTCCAACGTGGACGTACCAGTTTCAGTGACGATCCCAAGACAGGTCCACAAAGGACAGCAGTCACTCAGAAAACATCGATGCTGTGCGCTAGCTGATTAAGGAAGACCGACATATGACATATCGCGAGATTGAGACATCCTTAAGCATTTCAAATATCTCAGTCCAAAATATCCTGCATAAGAAATTAGGTGTGAGAAAGTTAGTTTTCAATTGGATCCCGCATCTTTTAACTAAAAAGCAATAGGCGGCTCGCGTTAATTAGTGCAGAAAAGGAAGCTCAAAAAGCGTTTATAGCATCGTCAGTGGTGTTGAATCATGGATTTATTCCTATGAACCCGAAAATAAAAGTCAATTCGATGTTTGGGTGTTTCAAGATGAGAAGAAGCGAACAAAAGTTGATCTCAAAGTTTTTCCCAAAATCAGGTCATGTAGCTACAATTTCTTTACAAGCTCAAACAACAGTTAATGACAATGGGTATACAACTGTTTGTTTGCCAGAAGTAATCGCCGTGCTTCAAGAAACCAAGAATCATTCTCCACCAAGACGATGCAAGTTTGGAGTAGCAAAAGATCGGATTATTAGATCACGCTCTGTACCGTCCCAACCTAAGTCGCAGAGATTTTTTACTATCCCAAAGATCAAGAATCGACTGCATAGTCAACGGTTTCAGTCTCTGGAAGAAGCAGTCGATGCCTTCAAAATGACAATTTTGACTGTCCCAAGTGAAGAATGGAATAACTGCTTTAACAGTTGGTTTGGTCGAATGCAAAAGTGTATCAATCTTTTTGGAGCATACTTTAAAAAACAATAAAGCACATTAAGTCGATCTTCTGTTTTCTGACTATATGCAACATTAAAAAGACAGCCCAATAGTTCAGAATGTTACTAATATTATTGCACTTGGTTGGCATTTAAAGAACCAGGTGACAACATCTGTTTAAAGGATTTTTGAGGTAGATTTTTGTACAAGTCATAAAAAGTACAATTGGTTTGTTATGCTTTTATTAGCTACCTTTTCTCTGGTAGTTTTAATGTCAGTTATGAAGAATGACAAAAAGAAGAAAGGGATTTCTATATCACTAACAAGTATGGAATCGGCCTAATATCCAAAGAACCATTTATTAAATTACTTAATGAGATTGAAGTATTATACTGAAATGGTTAAAATCAATTATTGCATTGTTTCGATGGTTTACTGATTTAGTTAATGTTTGAGATACAGCGTTAACTTTATTTTTTTCAACTAGCACGAGGGATTAATTTGACAGTGTTGCAAAGCTTATGCTTTTCCGAGTACAATGATGTATCCATTGTTCATATTACTTTTATTAAATAAAACCGTAACTTCCTCCAGCTAAAGAGTGTGCTCCCTCAATTATGCAATTTTGACTACAGAATGGAAATTGGGTTTTATGTCATTATTGGAATTCTCGAAATGCCCATGCTACCGGAGGGGGGGGGTTAAACATTTTATCCTGTTTATTTATTTATTCTTTTATGTGAACATGTTACCTTGATTGTGATTCCGAATGACAGTCTGTTTGCTTTAAAGAACAAACTAACAATTTTTAATAAAATTAGTTTTAAAATGAAAATGAGTAATTGAAAAAAGACTTACCTCGATTCATACGAGAAAACAAAAACGCAAACGTCCCTAATCAATAATTAATAGATTGTATACGATCACTAAACGTGCATACGTATCTTCTGCTGTATAAAATTTCCAATTTGCATAATCTCTACTCGGTTATCTGTTTAAGATTGCTGAAGATAAAACCAGAAAGATAAAATTCTACAAAACTCTTTAGATGTATCGATAGAATCACACGGTTGCTATAATTTATAGAACCTCTAATAAATGTTAATGTATCAGTAACAAAAAAGAGGACAAGAAATCTAAAAAATTTTAATTTTAAGTAATCTTTCAGAATGTTAAATATGGACTGTTGGCTTCTGAAAAATTGTAATGAATACAAAATAATTTCTGTTATTAATCTTCTCTTTGAGTATATTTTTGTACGGCTAGTAGATCGAGTGATCAAATGAAAACGAAGCTGCTAAATTAGAACATTTTTAATGGTCCAGATTTTAATTAATTAATGCTTTTTTAATTTTAAAAACATCTTTAAAAAGACAGTACGATTTTTTAAAGATTTTAAAAGCGTTTTCGAATCAG
Source organism: Ignelater luminosus (assembly GCA_011009095.1). NCBI lineage: Eukaryota > Metazoa > Arthropoda > Insecta > Coleoptera > Elateridae > Ignelater > Ignelater luminosus. The sequence goes on from VTPC01090673.1 coordinate 30,399, forward strand.
AATTAATTTAGGTTAGAAATACATAGTGGGTTAGACGATATGTAATTCAAATTAGTGTTTTAAAGTCTTTTATAGGCGATGAAATCATATGGGCTATAAAACATGTTTATAAGTGTGGGAGAGAAATAATTTATGCTTTGTTTAATTAGATCACTTTTTGTAGTTTCAACTAAAACTTTTACTTTACATAAATATAATTTTTACATTAAATATAAAACCTGTACTAAAGGCATAATAAAGGTAACTTGAGCAAACCGTTTGCATCCGTGTTACAAAGGCCAACACAAAGTAAAGTGCATATACTACATAAGCAGAGGAGATATTGTTTCTAACATAAAAGTTATCATTACCAATAGCAGAGCCAACTCAGCATGCCATTAACCTCAACATAAGTGTCGCATACTGGATATACCCACGCATATGTAAAACGAATTCACTACATAATAGAAATAGAAAATTACACTGATTGAAATTTAAAAATTAGGTATTTTTATTACAATGAGAACTCGGAAAAACTAGAAGATTTAAAAGAGGCAAAGATGTTGTCAGTGGCTTTCCTTTGATGCAATAAAAATACAAAACCAAGTTAAATTTCAATTAATAAACAATTATATGTGTGTGTAAAAACACAACCAAATAATTTCCGATTGCCTTAAATCTACTATAATCCGTGGTTAATAACTGCAGTATTCTGGGGTACGTCATATCTGGAATTTATAGCTTAATCGTGGTTTTTCCTAAATAAAAGATAATATCCGTTTACTATATCTAAAAATATATTTAGTCACATTTTATGGAATTAAACGAATCAGTCTATGAGCGCTTCCGGTTATTGTACTCGGGTTGTATAAACAGGAGTGTATCGTTCAGTGATGCTGATGTTTCATTAATCATTATCAAATAAACATTATTTTGGATAATTTGAATAAATTTAATGACTGATATAGAGCAGATACGTGAATAATTATTTAATTAACAAACTATGTCATATCTAGAGATAACTCTTCTTCAGATTATCAGATTACTTACGGAACTAAAACAAACAACATTCCAGTTCGCAAATTTCGGATAAAAATGTGTCATTGAAAACTTCAAGCTAGAACCGGCAGGTTCTGGCATTTATTGAAAGAATGTACTGACTTCCCTATCGTAAATTATAACTGTGAATGTATTCTAACAGACAGAACTCTTGTCCCTTCAAAAGAAATGGTTTTTCGAGATCAAAAAGCAAACTTGTCTTAACTTGAAAATTAGCACTATACCTTGTTGCTTATTATAGCACACAATAAATATTGTGATGATAACTTATTATTGGTAGGTAATTTTCCAATTTGACTTAACAGGATATGAAATAAAAACATTCGAAGCAAGAGATAAAAATATTATTTATTTGTACTGATTCAGAATCTGCTTCTTTTTTTGTTTTATTTCTCTTTAACGTTTTCTGATGCACTATTTACACATAACATTCTTTCTGTCTCTTTCTTGTTTATTATCTTAACTTTTACCTATCACGTTCTCCTGTAGTATGTTTGTACTGACTGCCATTTTTAATTTCTGCAAATGGACAATCCTAACTCTAGTTCATATATCAAATTTGTCACTTTTTGACATAAACGTCTTAGTACAACCACGGTATATTTTACTCTTAGAACAGTTTGTTGTTGTTACATTGGTGGATACGGAATCTTTCTTAGAAATAAATTAGAAAATCTGAAGAAGTCGAGAAATTTAATTTCTTAATATGGCACGGTACCCTGATTACTTCCTAAATCCTTACCGTCCTATATGACCTTGTATCCTTGTTGGCCTACATTTTAGAAGTCTTTGCAGGTTTCCTGATCCTCAAGAGTCGTTGAATCTTTACAAAGTTTTGCGTTCTTGTAAGTTGCTAAGGCTTTGCAGAACCTCAAGTTCTAGTGAAGGAAGCTTTTAGTGATCTTTTCGGCTCTTGCATACTTCCACTCATTGAAGGACTCATAGTCCTTGAGGGTTTCCAGGTTCTTGCAAACTATCGCTTTCTTGTGAAATTCTTTTAATTTCAATTGCAAAAACCTTCAAAATCGCATATTTGTAATTATACATATATATCAGGTTCTTATTCGACAATTTACAATCCTGCACTATGTCCAATATGAGTAAAATTTCGGTCATGAGTATTTTTTGATCTTGCATGATAAAATGAGTGATTCTAAAGTAAGTTTCAATAGATCCAGATGTAGACAAGTTTAAATAATGCCTGTGGAACCGAAAAACATGAAAAAACCGAAAAGCATCTTTGATGTCGTATATCTCCCAGCCGACTTGCAACTAGTCAATTGTAGCAGTGGAAGACACTACAAGGGATAAGGATGATCTTGGTTGAATAGTACTCTGCTCCAACTCGCTCCCATCTAGGCTAGGCCAAACTTGACCCTTCTGATTAACAAAAATTCCATTTTCTCTGAAATTATCATTGAAAATCGGTATTTAACCTCATAAATGCTTAAATAATAAAACTGTTGAAATCACCAGAAAAAAAACCAAAAGCACCGAAATTTGATTTTTTGGGTTTTCCGGTTCCATAGGCATTATTTAAAACTGTTTACATCTGAATCTGTTGAAACTTACCTTAGAATCACCTATTCTATCATCCAAGATCAAAAAATACTCATGACCCATATTGGACATAGTGCCCTGTATTCAAGATGACTTCTAAGAGATACAGATTTTAATGATCCAGAAGTGCTGATCTGCTACTGTTACAGTTATTTACTAAATTGAGAACCAAGTCAGTCGAAAACCCCATTTATAACAAATATTAGTACCTCTTGATACATTGCTGTAATAAATAGTTCTGATAAACAAATACTTTACTACTCTGAATACAAATACTGTATCAGGATTTTAAGTCAATGACGTAGCTCTTTTGTATCCAAGACCAAGCCCTTTTAAAATATTTTTGCAACATAAGAAAGTTCGTTTGCAAGACTTAGAAACTACCCTTTGAAGATTTTTGATCCATCCCTCCATAGTTTCCCAAAACCTGAGTAGAACGTTGTTCATTCCTTTTTTCTTGCACTATGATTAATACCCGACCCACTTCTTTGACTTAAATACGACTTTGAAGATTCTAGGTTCGTTTTTTCATGGTCTTCCAAAACTTCAAAAGAAGAAGGCGTACCGATAACAAGAATTACAGCTCCCAACCTTCTATCCGTCGCCATCACCATAATGAGTTAAATATTGAACAAGAAAGCGACTTTCTTGCCACATAAGCAAGTAAAAAGCGAAGACTATTTTGTGTCAATTTTGATAGTTCGTTAGGGAATAAACTAGTAGCTCAATGACCTTTGAAGGGTCTTATCCAAGTCGAAGACTATTTTGCTCAACTGGAAATTATTGTTCAAAAATTCTTCAAGATTCTCAATTCTAAATATATCACTCTATTTCGAATTAACTCTGGACCTGAGTATTAAAAGGGCCAATGTCCATTTTCACTGTTATGAGATATTAGTGGTGCAAGTTTTAAAAGCAGATATAATTCCATTGTAAGTGTGTAAAAACTCAAAATGATATATCATAAACCTTTAACAATAGGAGATTGACCTTTTTTGTGTCGATAGTATTGAACTAGGGCATTTTAGTGTTGGTTAAATCTCAAAAATAACAAAAGCGGAGATTGGCCCTTTTAACACTCAGGTCCAGAACTAACTTTCTAGTAATTCCCTGATTTTGAAAAGTTATCATGTCTGATTTGCATTCTGAAAAATGAATTTTAACAAGATATGCGGCTATAGACTTTTAATTTTTCTTTGTGCAGACATTCACGTTTCTGTAAACTGGTGCAGTTGGTGGAGTTCTTATGAATCACTGACTGTTATGTAGTTTTAAAGTTCTTGGAGACCTTTAGGTTTTGCAAGCCCCCAACAGTGTTCTCTTAGGTTTTATAATTTTTTTAGATCACCAGGTTGTAGCGAGTTTACTAAGTTTTGAGGACTGCTGAATCGGAACCCCGATCGTAGAAAACCCGAAGTCCGAAAAGTATGACTTATTTTTCCGCTCGGTGGTAACGCTTTTGATGTAGTGATGCAATGCATAAGAAGCCTTGGGTTTTACGTACAATGAATAGGAATAACAAAGATTTTCAAAATGTTTCTTCGGCTTCCTCGTCTTCCTATCCATCTACATGTAAGATCCAGAAATAGACGCACTTCTGCCCCGAAATGAGGAGGTGCCTCATTTTGTTGAATCCAGATGTTCTGCTAAGGCATTTGGAGTCTTCATTATTTGGAAAAAGAACTTCTAGAGCTGGAACCAATTCAAACCTTAGAAAATACATGGATAGGACAACGAGAACAAATTGAATGGCCTGCGAGATTTTTTTTAGATTTTCTTTTGTGGGGCCACTTAATATCAACAGTTTACATTAATAGACCTAACAATTTAAAAGGTTTGAAACATCGGATTCGAACTGAAATGGAAAACATCGCACCACAAACGTTCCAACGTGCAGTGCAAAGTGTTTGTACATACACGAATAGGGCAAGTGATTTTGTTTGTTTCTTTTTTAACTTCTAATGTTATTTTTATCAAGAATAAATGTTGATGTTATTAAACTTAATAAGTGTTTTTCTCAAAAAAGTTGGTATGTAAGGAACCAAGAGTTTTTAAGCATCATTCAACAAGTAAATAAGTTTATCAAGATCTGTAAAAGAATGGAGTTGTAATTTAAAAAAATAATGATGTTATAGCTCAGGAACATGAACTCTCAAGAAAAATCTTTCTGCGCTCAAAAATGCCTTATTGAAATATAAAATCGGCGTGTTCAAGGGTTTTTCAAAAAAAAAACATGTAACCAAGTTATGAATTTTGTTCCGAACTTTATCACCACTCTGTACAGTATACTACTTGTGTGATTAGAAAAGTAGGCTAACGCCTCGTTGAGCAAGCATCATACGTGTTCTATAAGTCTTCATAATTCCATTTGTTACATAAATAAGTAACTATTGGATCATCACTACTGAATCAATTATTTCATTTTTAAGAAGAAATTTTTAAGTAAACCTTGTTAAAATAAAATTAACCGACTTTAAATCAACAAAGAACCATGGTTAAAAGTCATATATAAAGGCAAACATGTACCTATCCTTAATATTCTGTCAGACTTTTTTCATCTTATGGTCTGTTTACCACATTAATAAAACAATCAATCAAAAATTCGATTAGTGTTTTGCAACAAACGATAAGAAAATTGGCAGGCGTAAAATGCTTCTATTGTTAAAACATTCTTCTTGTCAGACTATGAAGAATACCTACTAAAAATATTTTGATAGTTTTCTTTAGTTATAATCTTATATGACAAATCGTGGATGTTTAGTAAAATAAATATGTGTTTAATTAATCATCCTAGCGCATAGTACATGGAATGTTTAAGAAATATTATTATCGTGTTTCAATGAAAATTTAACTTTATTTTACGGTCTGAGACATTTTAGTTAAGCAAAAAGGATTTACAAGTTTTCATGTGCAATTGAGCAGTTTGAGAGGAAAATTGTCTAATTGGAGCACGGTGATATGGTTATTTGAATTTTAAATGCTTTTATTTGATTTTAGGAAAATCATCAATTTTGAATGTAAAAATCTAATAACTATTTGTAATTAAGTTGCAAAATATTGCAACAGAATAATTTTTAAACAACCGTCATTTAAAATAAGACAAGATAGATGATATTTATTGTTAGTACTGATAAGATCACAATTTATAGGTTTCTAAAAAAGACAGTTGATATCAGATTTTATAAATAAACTACTTCACAAAAATTAGGAACATTAAGAAGACTAAGCAAATCTATAATAACATAGATAATATCATGGTATTTTTTACGCGTTCTATTACAGTGAATTTTTTGTAAACAAGATGTAATTAAATCAATTTTTAAAAAGTAATCCCTTTTCTTTCGAATATAATATTATTTAGCTGACTTTAGACATGTCTTCAGAATTTATTTTGGAAATTGACACTCAATTTGTAAAAGAATGTACATACAAGGATCAAGTAAAGAATGCTAAATGCAATATTAATCTCAACACTGTTTTCACACAATTGCCATATCAAAGATAATTTTTCTAGAGGGAATTTAAAACAATGCAACCATTCTTATTCATATTTAATATCATTTATCATTAACTATAATTATGATATATTAAATTACCAAATAGATATAGTACTTTTACTGTCATTTTTAAAGTATTAAAACAAGTAGAAGATTTATGAACGATTCTTTGAGATTTTCCAGTTCTTCTGGCTTTCAGAATATAAAATTAATTTTTGCTTTGACAATAGAATTATTGCTAAAGAAATATACTGTGTTTCACAATAGATTGGTTAGAGAAACGAAACCCCCAGACAATAATAAATTCTAAGAATCTCAATCCACATGAAAGTAGCGATATTCAATTAGGTATTATACTTTTAATCGCTACTTATTCTTTTTTAGTTTTTATATGTATTTAATTAGAAATCTTGTAACTCTTAAACTTTTTTGTGGCTTTCTATTGTTCTTTGCAATCATTTAGATTTAAACTAAATTGAATCTTTAGTAAATATTTCAGAAACATACATGTTGCAAAGTAACCAAAATGGACACAATTGGTATTCGTTTCTGGCCACTCAGAACACACCATTGACATTAAGAAAATAAAGGGAAAATAACAATATGAAATTGTATTTAATCAATGCAAACTAACAAAAAAAAGTTTTAAAACTCCTAGAGGAGAATAGCGCAAGTGTTCACTAAGAATATAATAGTTTACTGTCGTTAGATTGCGGTTTCACAATAGTGTATTACGCAACAAAGAGATTGCTCTTTTGGCGTGTGTTGCATACGCTGTTTCTTCTACGCTAGTGTCAAAAAAACTTTGATACAGGTTTAGGCGCCACTACTGCCCAAACGAAATATTTTTGAGAACTAGCGCCCGCGTAATTAGTAGGTTTAGATCTTGGAAATTTCTTCTTTTGGGCAATTCAATTGATCTTAAATGAATCGTTGTTGTTTAGGAATGTTAAAGATGAGTGCATTTTGAGGTGAAGATAAAGCTGTTTTGAATCATGATATGACATAGTCAGGATGGAAGTGGTCATAACAGAGTATCAAATGAATTCAGTCTGTTGACAAGATTGGCAAAATTTTAGATACATAACGGAGAACGGTGTAGAAGCATTATGCGATCGAAAGTAAACTCATCTTCAAATACTACCCCTATAAGTGATATTGCATTAATATAAAACAAACTTTTTTGTTTGTCGCTTAGTTACACTATATAATTGTTGATAGCAATGACAGCCTTATGCTTGCCAGATTAAGTTAGTTGTTGCAAATGCAATCCACACTACATTATGTCCTCTTTGCACGCCTAGAGACTGCAAGCCAACAATACTGGTGTTAGATGTCAAACCTGCAGCTGCTTTCAGGGTGTCGGTTGGATTCTGTTCGGGATACCAATTGGTATGGTACTAATTACTAAATTTATAATTAGTTTTGATTTGCTTTTGTTTTTGCATAAATCAATGCTTGATAGTGCTTTATTTTCTCTCTAGGATATACTTATCAGAGAATAATCAACCTAGCAGATAGCAATCGACTCTAATGGCATAACAGTTCTTATGTGAACTCCCACGCGAATTCCGAAGTCATGCCAAAATGGTTCCAAACACATCGAATATTTGTTCTGATATCCTGGAGCAAATACTCAAGCAGTCAAATCTTCTCTACAATATCGTTACTTGTCACAAAAATTATATTTTTCATTGTGACCCTCGAAACAAAACAGCAATCGATGCATTAAGAAACGTCCTCTTCTCAAGCAACTATAAAAACAATGTCAACTGTTTTTTTTTCTACTAAGTGGATTTCTTATAGTCAGACCGTCAACCAAAAGAACTACATTGATGTTTTAGTCACTTTACGAAAAAAGAGGACGAACTTGTGGAAAGATAAATGAATTCTTCAGCGTACACGGAATCTTCCTTGAAGCGGTGTTTGACAGAAGATCCAGTGTTCAATTTTTATCCAAATTTTCCATTTCGTGACTTTTTTTTCCAAAATGAATAATTTCAATAATGGAAGAACTGAAGGCAACCATATGTGAACAGAGAAAAAGGGCATAATGAAGAGAATTATTAATGTCTACAAATACATGGCTCAAATAATTGCATTATTTACATTTTCTTCTGATTCTAGATTCTGCGATCGATTTATTAGGTTAGTGTTTTACGTTATCTATGGAATCCGGTAGTACTTTTTATTATTTTTATTTTGAATTTCCGCAAGCCATATTTCGAAAAAGTCATTCTATGTAGTTCTCTTTTAGTTTATGTAAGATTCTAGCCGTGTGACATCCGTTTATCCAAAATTATATTTAAACCACACTACCTTTAGCATTTGCAAAACACCGACTTCTTGACTTGAATCTTTGTGAATAGATTAATTAATGTGTACTGCCTTTTAATAGAGTCCATGACGCTTGAGCGCGACCGTTTGGATGCCGACCATTTGGACACAAGGCTGTTACCAAGATACAAGAAAATAATATCAACCCAAATTATCCTACTAACTTACATTTATATAACATTTTACTATATTTAATTTACGATGCAGATATCTACATAGGCCAATTAAATCGAGACAGGAACTATAGAAAACAACCAATGTATCATTCGAAAATGTAAAATGTACATAAAAGAACTACTAGAAATCAGGGTCATGCCGACTATTGAGCTGAAGTAGCGAATACAGGACTGCATTTAATATCCAACAACAATTTGGGAAACAAACAGGCTTAGATAGCTATTCAAAAAGGGAATAACAATTTGTTTTATTTTTTGTCCAAATGATCTCGCGGACACATGACCTGGCCTCCTCCTCACGCATCTACCGAAAGTCTTAGAGTTCCAGTAACAGCATCTATCTGTCTTTAGATGATTTTCTGGGTCATTAATAATTTTTTTGGTTTTATTAGAAACCACGTCTTTTTTCAAATCTTCCCCTCCTAAATGCAAACTGTTGTTTGTATTGTTCGTTAGACATAAACATCTAAAACTTAGATTTAATTGTAATTACTTCAATCGCCTCAAAATACAATCCTAAGTATGATCTTGCCTTATAGGTACCTATATGTGTAGGTATGCAGTTGGGATAGCAGCTTACATCTTCTATGTACGAAATCCTAAACCTTACTACGATTAAATTTCGCTAAAATGTCTCATCTTTACAAAAAAGTTTCTTATTCATACTGTGATATCGTTCTACTTTGCTTTACACATACAGGATGCTTTCGAAAGTATGCAAAAAACTTTACCAACTCATAGTATACACAAAAATGAAACAAAAACCTCAATAAAGCTTTTTTCCCAAAGTGTTAAATTAAAAAGCTAAAGAATGAGAATTGTAGGTCCTTTATATCTAGTGTATTACTTATACACTAGCAAAATCCGGTAGGCTGTTGTGACTGTTTTCTGTTATAACAGCAGGTTAAAAAATGAAACAATACTCGATATTCTCATTTCATTATGGAGTAAGAATAATGTTCTCACGCACTTTGGAGTTCGGATGTTGCTCAACTCAAACTAGTATTGACTGCTAATTTCGACAAATATTTAAATTTCCTGGGTATTCAAATAAATTTTGTAATCATAATAAATCATAAGAAAATATTTAAAATATGATCTTTTAACAAAAAAGAAGGAACAGTATGTCACTCTCTTATAGAGCACTCTTTGTTGTTGAGAATATACTTAACATGTAATGGTAATTTTTCCTTAAAATAGTAATAATTTCTTCAAGATATAACAAGTGTTTAAGCATTTCTTACTCTATAATTCCTGAATAGATAATTCAATAAAGATCATAAGAAATAGAACGTTAGACTGATAATAAATAAAGAAGATAGTAGTAGCACAAAGATGGAAAGAGAACCAAACAAAATCAGAAATGAGCATTTAGATGATGCGATGGTAATGACAAATGAGAGTAAAATAAAATAAAGAATGAACCGAGATTACTATATGAATAGACCAAAAACAATACAAAACATAAAATGGTGAAACAGGCGAAGAAAAAGGAAACAAAGGTAGAAAAGAGCCAAAAATGATAAAATATACAAAACAGAAGAGAAAAGGGAATACTCTAGCTTCAATTTTATAATACTTATTGAGTATTATGTTGCAACTTGCAAGTGAAGGGTTTGTAATTTTATATGGCACACTGTCCTACTAATAACTACTACGTTTGGAATCACGTGCTATTTCTTCCACAGATTTCTAATAAATTCAATGATAGAAAAATCTCTGAATTGGATGACGTTTTCTAGAGATTCTGTACATGTCCTATATTGCTATTTCTGAATCTCCACATATTCGGTACTGCTATCACATTTTTTACGCCCACAAGCAACATTTTGATGGTTGAATTCCAATAAAACTGTTCTAAAGGGTTTTCCAATAAGAGGTGTTATTTTGAATAGCCCGCTATTTCGGTAGATGTCACTTTTGAAGCTATCATTTTTTGACATTTGACAAGTAGAAACTACGCCATTAATAAATATGGAACGATACACGCTTCAACAACGCATTGAAATTATTAAAATTCACTATAAAAATGGTGAAAATTTGGCAGAGACGGTTCGTAAAACTCGAACATTTTTGGGTCACCGTGAAGCACCTTGTCGGACCGCAATACAGAAATTGGTGAAAAAATTCGAGCTCTTGGGAGAAGTTAGTGATGTGAAGAATAAAACCCGTGCACGTCGCTCAAGAACAGCCGAGAATATTGCTGTTGTAGCCGAAAGTGTTAAAGAAAACCCAGGTTTGTCCATTCCTCGTCGTTCTTTGGAATTAGCCATTCCACAAACGTCATTACACCGTATTTTGCATAAAGATTTGGGTCTTAAGGCTTATAAAGTCCAGTTAACACAAGAACTCAAGCCGGCCGATCATCAACAACGTCGTGTCTTTGCTGATTGGGTCGTTGAAATGCATGAAAATGATCCAGAATTCCATCGAAAAATCATCTTGAGTGATGAGGCCCATTTCCACCTCGGTGGCTTCGTCAACAAGCAAAATTGTCGGATCTGGGGCTCAGAAAATCCAAGAGTTATTGTTGAAAAGTCTCTCTATCCTCAACGTGTGACTGTTTGGTGCGGTTTATGGTCCGGCGGAGTCATTAGACCTTACTTTTTCGAAAATGAGGCTGGAGCAACAGTTACGGTGACTGGATTGCGCTATCGAGAGATGATTAACGATTTTTTATGGCCGGAATTGGATGGTATTGATCTGGACAACGTTTACTTTCAACAAGACGGCGCTACGTGCCACACAAGCAACGAAACCATTGATCTTTTACGGAAAAAGTTTCCGGACCGTGTTATCTCTCGAAGAGGTGATCACAATTGGCCACCGAGATCTTGTGATTTAACACCTTGCGACTTCTTTCTTTGGGGCCACGTGAAAGAGAAGGTCTACGCCAACAGCCCAGCGTCGATTCAAGACCTCAAAGATGGAATTCGTGAGGCTATCGAGGACATAGGGCAGCCACTTTGCGATTTGGTTATGGAAAATTTCATGAAAAGGATATTGTCCTGTAAGCGTGGTCGTGGTGGTCATTTGCCTGATGTTATTTTCCACTATTAACGGCATACCTTCCTCTTTATAATGAAATAAACATCCGATCATTTATATTAAAAAATGGCACTTTTCTTTGAATATCAAAATAACACCTCTTATTGGAAAACCCTTTAGTGGATGTATTCTCATGGCTTGCAACTATCAAAAAAACGAAATTTTTATGTTTTTTGGCTCGAATTCACGTGATGGAATTTCTACTTCTAGAAACAGACTTCTTCATGTTTTGTTTTTTGAATGTGTGTGTTTTCATCTTCTCTTTGGACGATTTAAAGTACTTGGTTATGTATAAATCTGATTTGTTGTAGTATCAAAAGTCAATGATTATTGCTCTTTTGAAGCTCAGTAATTTTTTTATCTGATTTTTAGGATTCTTGCGTTTTCTCCATATTGCTATTACACATAATAAAAATATACTAATCTAAGCGTATGCAGCTCATTTGTAATAACTCATATAAAACAAGAATAAAAAACACTTTGTATTTATACTTTTATTACAATTTCAGTGCTTGTTTCAGTCTTAATTTAGTGTAGTCATATAAAATTTGACGAGTTATCGCTAATGCTGTGTTAAGTAATTCTAAAAGTTTAAATACTTGCATTCTTTATACATTAGTACCTAACAATTACGTAGGTATTAATTACTTTTAGATTGCTCGAATTTCCTAACACACTGTATAAGATAAATACCTAATGGTACAACTTTAACATTGGCCAATGAAAGTAATTATGACACCACCTATCTCATACATTTTCTCAAAAATTCGAGACAATTTCTAGTAAATTCGGGCATTATTATCAATAATGAAAATTTTATTTTCAAGAAAATAATTAAATAAACGGAAGCACATTCACAGAAACAATTAATTTTGTTTTTTATAATCGTGTGGGAAGTCCAAATTAATTATACATAAAAGAAGTCATAAATCATTATATAGATGTATTGCAAAATCTCAAATTTTTTGTAAACGAATAAATAATGATCAAAGTAAAAACATGTTTCGGCTTCTATAGCAAACGTCTGCATATTTAAATATCAGTTCTACTCAGGTATAGAATTTTACCTGGCAATAAAGTACAAGTCATGCATTACATTTCCCAAATAAGGCAAATTAAATTTTGCACTCGGTTAAGTTGTCACGCGAGTTTTCTCTAATCTGATTAATCATCTTTACGATTAATATTACGGTAAGATGACACGTAGGTAGAAGCATTGTACTGTACTTTACTCGGTAGGAATTATCTGCTTGTCGACATCATTCCTGTGTGACAATTTTATAAACAAACCGTACCTGCAAATTATAATTTATAAAGAAGCTTCAGTCAACGTCACTACATACCAGTATTTATCAATAACACAAAACATTGCTCGTTATCTGTTTTAACAGAAAAAAAGTTAACATTTACATTATAAATAATAAAACATTGTTTCGAGTTTAAAATAGCTTAATTTATTGTTTAATAATAATTCCATACATATTAAAAAGGCACTTATGGATTTAAATATCTAAAAATATACATAATTAAATTTTCAAGCAACAAATTGAACACATGGCAAGATAAACTAATACAAACGCCAATCTCGTGTACAATTGTGTTGTTATCGTTTAAGATTACATAATTTTACGGCTGGCCTAACGAATATACGTATGGAACTTAGCTAACTATAAACTAAATCATCACATATGTATGCATTATTAAATTATTTATTTAATTAATATGTATAATCGAAAACTACAAATAGAACTCCTTGTATCATATCTCAAATAAGTAATCATCTGAAAAACCAGACCTATCACAGAGAATTCGTTTCCGTGCTGCTTTATAATAATTGTATAATGCGTAAATGCTTGTAAATTAAAAATTGACAAAGAAAAAAATAGATAATAACAACTTTAAATGCAGTATAAACGTTCAAGGCTCTTTTATTAAACAGGAAATGTTAACAGTTGTCTTATAACAGCCACGAACAACGGTCTCCGAATTAACAACTAATTAATTTAATTAAACAGATGATTATACATATTGCTATACATCATTCAATATTAAAATTTGTATTGTAAAAAGAAACCTAAGTATACATAACAGAGCGAAAGATCTAAAACATTGGCAGTTATTACGAAAACCAGCAACCTAAGAACACCTTTCAATTTTCAGTTTCAGAACAGAATATATTATAGTATCCTTTACAATAATTATGCATACGCATATGCAACAGTAAAACAAAAACATCATGGAATGAACGAATAATTATAAAATTGAGCTTGGTAAATACAATTAAAATAAGCAAAAATAATTTATCACAGCCAGACCCTTTATAATAGGCGGCCGCGTGTCTTTCTAATTTTAAACAGTCTTTTTTCTGTCATCACAGAATAATAATAACATTGGTCCCTTACAACACTTATGCAGTATTGGAATGGCATTATTGAGAGCACTAATCTTAAAAAAAAGACCTTGGTCGCCCGATGCAGGTAAATCAATAGCAAAAATTTTGCGGTCCTTTGTCAATTGTCACACATCCAACCTGCGTGCCCGAGGGCTTTAAAAATGTTTTGAGTTCGTTCGAAATCGATATTAATTATTACTTTTTAAAGGCACGCGTTATTTATTCGTTTATTGTCGATATGCATTTTATTATTGTAATATTCGAATAAGCTAAGTCCGAGTTATTAAACGGTTTCCTTTCCTTCTAACTTCTTCGCTAAATCTGATATAACTTCCTTGTAGATGAGAGGATCTATATTTTTACCAAGCTGGTAAAGTATGAACCAATCTCCAATTTGGCACTTACGAGCGATCGTCTCGATATTCTCATGAGACGCGAGACGAGAACGGGCACGTAATAAATACAACCTAAGCTTAGGACCAACGACCACTGCAGCACGATACAAAAGAGAAATTCCCGACAAAACACTAAGAACTATAAACCAGAACCACAAAAACACGTAAATTTTTTCATTTACGATATTTAAAGGAAGCACACACAAACCATCGAACTTCTGCACCGAACCAGAAGGACCGTATTTGTGGAATGTACATTTGGTTACTTTTGGAAACACCCTCGCCATAGGATCTTCTCGTTCTTCAGGTTCCATCTCGGTAAAGCGTAACACATCGCTACCATAAGTACTAAATTCACCATCCAAGAAGAAATCCATAAAGAAAATCTGTCCGACTACATTGATAAAGTTGAGTATTTCGCAAATGAAAAAGCGAAAAGCGTAGAAATTCTGCATATGCAAATTGGTGGTGAAATAATCAACCAAGAGCTTCTTGCGGTCTTGTTTACAATCTTCATTGACAATAGGAACATTAAGGTCAAGCACAAGCATCTTAATTCGCCCACCTTCCCATGTTTTCCACAGGTAACGTGGTATATAAAAAAGCATAGCTTGGAAGAATAGGGTGAAACAGACCCACTGATAGTATTTATGATACTTTACTTCATCTTTTCCATCCACATGGCTAGCTACTCCAGGTTGCACGAGATCCTGACCAACGCGGCCCGTTAACCTGTTGGGAATGGTGAAGGTCGAGTAAATCCAGCAGTAAGTGTCCATAACATTCAAGGGAATCTCGTCCACAATGCAATCAATGGGATCACCAATATACTGTCTGCTGGTCACCAATAACGAAAAAGCGACTAGGATAATGACCGTGGCTTTGTAATGTAATCGAAAAATGTTATTATCGATACATACTGAATCGATTTTAAGCAGCACCTTAACGGAGCCGAAGACATCAAACATCTTGACGTGTTGTAAAAATCACTTTGCACTAACAATCAATGTCCACAAAAATAAACACTAATTATTAGATAATTATTTCGTGCGCTTTTTAGGTCCTAATTTCTCGTAGCATGTATTTAACTCTACACTGCAAGTAAACTACAGAATATTCGAGCGCACTAACCGTATCGTAGTGGGGGAACACGGGAGTTCGACCGCTTGGTAGGGAGACGACAGTCAACTATTGGACCCCCTCTCGATAGCCTCTATACAAGCCTCTATGGAAAACAGTTTAGAGACCTCTTTATGCCACCGCACGGATTCTGGTGCATACTGTCGAGGGAAGATAAATATACACGGTTGTCATCCCCTATTCTTTAACAATTCGAACCCTTAGATTATAGAAAGCTTTTTACTTCCATTCATTACACTACAAAAATGTTTATAATGCATCTAGTTTTTAAATTGGTAGATAATTTGAAAACAAATTCTGTTTATCTTAGGATGAAATTAAAAAAATCACAATTATGATAGTAATATAAACCACGATTAGATCTCTAATTTAGAAAAATAATTAGAAATAAATTTAATTTTTTTATATATTTGCGTTTGGAAATTTGTTCAATGGAGTTTTGAACATGATGCGAATATTTAAAATTTAAATTGCCGCAGCACAGTTGATGGAATTTATTATTTATTTATGTTCAATACATTTGAAAAACTAATTATATTGCAGTTGCTATGTACTTACGATTTCTGAACTTTTTATGTTTGTAAAAAAAAGATAATTAAAAAGACTATCAGTGAAAAGATTACTACGATAGAATACGAGAATTAGACGTTTGTTTAACAAATGAGTACGTTTGCTTAATTTGCCAAAATTAAAAATTCATTAATTAAAATGCCGACTATTTCAAGCTTAAAATCAAAACAGTAGCGAAAATATTTTAAAAGGATCAGAAGTAGCAAAAATTCTTCGTTAATCAAGAGGTGGTATTCATTTAGTAAATTCTTGCAAAAAATGTGTTGCAAGAAAACAGAAAAGGTAGACCTTGAAGGTAGCCCATAGTTATAATGTCCAGTGTGTTGGTTGTTGTAAAGTAACCCTGCAGGAATGCAGTCCGATCAATCCGGGTAGCGCTTTGTCCGTTGAAATGTTGAGTCATCGGGTACATTGTCGGAGGTATAAGAAGGCATTCCTTCGACAATCCAAAGATGCAGACACGAACTGAAAACTTCACCTCTTTCTTCTTCTTTTGGTTCATTCTCACGCCTGTATCGATGCAAGTGGGATGTTTCATTTTACAATCTATTTAGCTTTAAAAACTTCAATAGATAAAAGAAAATAAAGATGTCAAGGCATTCACTTGATCTTTGATCAAATTGATCGATTGATCCACTTGTTTGTTGTGATTAACTTGATATCGTAAAATTAATTATTTTTGTTGAAATAATAACGTCAAGGTGACCACCTTTTATAGTCTATAAATTGAGTTATTAATCTTTAAAATGCATCTTTTGAATAGAACAGGAAGTATTTAAAAAGCACTTTTAAACATACAATAGATGCAACCACAATCTTCAAATGAAACTCTAAGTTCAATACGAAGTGAAAAGCCTAATTGACTTACGAGGTGAATAAAGTTTAATACAGTAAATATAATTCTCAGTTTTCGAAGTAAAAGGGGGTTAATGACTTACTATAGAATAGGTATCTTTAAACCTTAACAATGGTAAATCCTACTTTATGTACGCAATAAAAATGATGAAAACAACACATTTAGAATATGTGTAGATTTTTAGGTGTATTTACATACTATGAATATGTATATTGTGAGGAAGTAGTATTATATAGTGTGTTTTAAAAACAGCGCCTGTGTCATCTTTTGTTATTAGAGTATTATAAAAGATGACAATGAAAAAATTATAGGCCTACGTATGTATATCCGTAATTATCCTGCTGTATGTTAACAGGATTATGGAGTTTAGCTCGTTTTTTTGGAATTTAAATATCTAAGAAAGAGTTCACTTCGTTATTTGTATTTGATTTTAACTAAACCAGAAATAGTAGAATAGTATAATAGTATGACAGTAAAGATGTCTTACAACAGCACTGTTGTGAAATAACTAAACGTGTGTAATATGATAAGAATTTACTCTGCATAAATCTTTTTAGTAAAGAAGGTCATATCAAGATCTTCAGATATCCCTAGCACAAAATCAGTTTCTGGAATTTCAAAGATCGAACTACATTTTTGACAACTTCCATACGATTTTCTAAAAACCTTTGCTTGATACGCCCAGTCAAACCGTAAATAAAAAGCTCAAATAGTTCTCAAGAAGATACAACCTTTTATAATATTCAAACCCACAGCTACGAGAAAAAAGTTCAATCAATATTCAAAATTATGATATTTTTGGAACGCTTATAAATGAACGTTTCTATTGCTATCGATTGTTGCTACATTTAAAAAAACCATCAGCAGCGGGACAAAGACTCATTAATCAATGCATGATCTCTTGAAAATAATTTTCTTTTGTAATACCAAGGTTGTTGTTTAAGAACTAGATTTAGCTTTACTACTGAATGCTGCTGTTGTCCAACGATGAATAATAGAAAACAATTTTAAATTTTTTAGTTATAAATCCAAGGAATCAATGTACCGACAGACAATAACATTATAGCCGTTCAATGTTTATTTCTTTAGGTTGTCTTTTACTGTTTGGATGATGATGGAAGGAAAAGTTCAAGTTGATTAACCAAATGTGTCAAAACATGTACACAGTTATGGTACCAAATTCATTTCCTAGAACATTCTTCTTGAACGACAGTACTACAAGGCACAACTATGTAAACAATTTTCACCATTACTATGGAAGCTACTTCTTGTGTCTCTGCTCTAGACATTTTTATAAAGAGTAGTGGCATTAAAAATAGGGTTATACTAGGTTTCTAGTACAGCGAAAGTTTGGAAAGTAAGCAGTAATCGACATTTAGCGAAAAGAATTATAAAAATGTTTCCACTCGATGCGATAAAAAATTGCATTCCAGCCAAGTCGTTTTTGATAAATTTGACATTTGTAACAGATAGAATGGTCTGTGTATTTACGTATATTCATAAAGGGTTCCAATACAGTTGTTCATTTTTGTGAGTCTTGATCTCGACCCCTCTACGCCCATATCTTCCAAGTTACCGAATATAAAATTCGAAGAAAAACCATACGAATAACATCTGATGGTAGTGCTGTCATATCAGAACTAGTTGATCAGTACTTCCAAGCAACGAACTCAACATATCTCCTAATTAAGATCCAAACATTGAAACAACATATTGTTAGTAAACAAGTGTAGTTTCTAATTCCTAGATAAAAACCTAAAATAGCAATTTCAGATAGCGATTCTACATATTATTTCTATAGGACACTGTCGAAAGGAGGAAGTACGATAGGTTCGACATGTTCTCATTTTAGAGAAATGGACTGGAAGAAAAATAGAAGATATCAATAGATCTGCAAAAGGCACACAAAGGTGCTATATCTTGTAATCTCTACTCGCCTACTTTACAATTTTAGCCTTTTGGATCAAAAAAACCATCTTTGAGTGCAGTATGCCAAGATGCTATCGAATGTACCGTCAAATATTGTAGAGCAAAAGAAGGATAGTAATTGTTAGTTTAGATTCTCATATACAACCAACTAACGGCAAAATGTTGAGTTTCTTTCAATTTTTGAATTTTATATACCTTTTTGATATTACAATCCTTGAAATATTAATTATATGTACGGTTCATTCGATTTAAACTCATCAAACCATAGAAACTTCATAGGTCTCCATGTCATAATTCTTAATCAACTTAAATTTTGGTTAATGTTAATGTTAATAACCAAGATATATTTGTTCCAATTTAGGAATATAGCACTTGATGTAAAATAGAAGGTATACATGTGAATTATTAGAATAGCAATTTCTTGAGCTTTTCTTTTTGAACAAAAACCAAAACTTAATTCTAAATTAGTATTTTATCACCATACAGACAATTAGAGATTTATTCCATCACATACCAATTTTATTGTAACAATATCTTGTTTGTATTTTTAGTATTTCATATACTAGGTTATGGTACGAGTATGATGTCTAAATTCTGCTAAAATTGAGTATCATCATGTGTGACACTTATAGCAACGACCGCATCGATTCTTCTTCAGTCAAGATGATTCACACTTTCATACTTTCAATAAAGTAACATCTGTAAGGATCCTGTTCTCTTCTAAGGCTGACGATGAACTTTCTAGGAATCTAGGATGCGTTCCGAACAATTTCAAACATTTTCATTTCGTACCTTGGTAGAGCAGAGTCTTGTTAAAGCAAAATCAACTTCTACCTTTCAGTTTTAGCTGGAAGAGACTTATGAAAAGTCTACCCATTTTATTTTGACTCGAGAATGTATAAAACTTGTAATAGTCAACTTTAGAAATCTGTATGCTGTGGGACACACTGTATACAAGAATAACATACACATAGTATGTAATGTAAAATTAAAAAAAACAAACATACATAATGTTACTGTAGTGTAGCATTATCGTAATTATCAATAGTTTACTAATTACTAGTTACGCAATACCCCTCCTAATTCAATTGAAAACTTCTACATCTTTCTTAAATAAAAACGATGTTGATCAATATAATTTTAGATACATCCTTGAAATACATCTTCTTTTTTAGTAACTGTCCTAAATCAATTCTATAGGTTTTTCCAGGGCGCAACATACTGCACAACTTTATTTAAAAGATCAACGCTGGGAATCTTATTTACATCACACAAACGACCAAATATGTAAACCAGATGTAATTTAATTATTACACTCCATTTTACTTTTACATGCATAAATGTAATGCTTTCGTGAAGCTTGAATGTACAATTATAACACAAACAATTAATATAGACTATAGTAGTATGTATAAGTTACTAACCAATTAGTAATTAGCAAGTCAGATTTATAATAAAAAGGAGCAATAAACTAAAAGTTTGTTTATTATTTTCGGCTTTGTAGACATCATAAGAAGTGCAATAAACTGTATCTATTTTTATAACTTTTGTGAATTCCCCGTTTCTTAATTATTTTAAAACACGACAAAATAATTCTTGTCTAAGCCTTATCATCAGTTTATAGCAAGGAAGTGTTTCCGCAATGAACGGAAGATGTTAAATATTATTATCTTATTTTCCTAGAGTTTACTTCATTTATCATTTTTTATGTCGTAAGCGGTATACAAGGAATATAAAAAAGTTTTAAGATCACGAATTCTGGAAACATAAAAGTGTTATAATCAGAAATATTTAACCAGTTATCAGTAAAATATATGACCTGCTTAGAACCTTTTGACGTAATTAATTTGTACTTTAGGTTACTTTCAATTAAATGTTTGTTTAATGATAATGACATTTTTACACAATAATAATCGCTTTGGAATTATTCTACTAATTGTCATTGTAAAGAGAATCGATTATTTGTATAACATGGGAATTTATGTATTTGTGTTTTATAAATTATGCATTTCTAATAAATACTATTATTTATGTTTATATCATATTATTATATGGAAAGTTTTAAGCAATGATATTTTACTTAAACTGAATAAGTAAAATATGTCTTCCAGCTAAACTTTCCATACCGTTAGATATAGTTTTGATATAAATAATTAATAAGAGTAAATAAAGATTAAAAAGAGTTGAAAACAGCGGTGTTATTCCACTAAATATGATACAAAAATTCAGTATCTTCACCTTAGATCTTTGTTTTATCTTTCTTTGTGTTTCAAGAAATCACCTGTTAGTAATTTTCTGCAAACATTAATTCAGAACTTCCTTTGAATTAAAAATTAAAACTACAATAAATGTATTTTTAATTTTTTAAATGTCCTGTAAAAAATACACTCCCGTTTGTATTCATGTAATATACATACCACACAAAATGGTTAAAAATTTAAATACAAACAATCAAAAAATAAACAGACCGCGAAATGTATTCAGTTACGTTGAGATAATCCAACAGGTAAGTGACTACATAATAGTAATTGGTCATGTAATCCTACTGTATAGCTAATTACAATTCTTGAGGGCTCTTTGATTGCGTACAAATATAATTATATACAGTACAGCAAAGCTAAAAATGCAACAATTATTGCAATAAAGATTATTAAGCTTATTTACTGAGTAAGTTTTAAATGTTTTGTTAAAAATAACTGTAAACATCATTAGAATTTTAAAATTTCTTTGTGCGAACTTGAAAAGGTTAGCTGACATCATTTAGTTAAGTCGTTTTTGAAGGATTACCTTAAATAAAGAAAACAATTCCAAATTTCGTCGGGGAGTCGTATTGTCCACGCTTGAACTAGGAGTATATTGTAGGTTAGACATTTTTACCTGAAAAGATTAACTTTCAAATTTACTGCAGCTATTGTATTTAAAAATAGACTGCTAATAACAGCAATAATTGTTTGAAATGAAATAGGTACGAAGTAATTTCTGTATAATGTGAATTTCTAGAAAGCTTTGTCATCATAATCCTTTCTAGGAATTGTTGAATTGGCACCGTAAATTATTTTTTCCGTTTAAACTAATGTCTGGACGTTTACAAAAAGTCATAAATTTAACAGTTTTGGAAAATTTTTGAAATTTCAATGTTCAAATCTAACTTCTTTTTACTCTTGAAGGTATTATAACAATACAGTGCAGTTTTTAAATAATAACTTGTTTTCTTATTTCAATTAATATGATGGGATATAAAGGGTTTTCCAATAAGAGGTGTTATTTTGATATTCAAAGAAAAGTGCCATTTTTTAATATAAATGATCGGATGTTTATTTCATTATAAAGAGGAAGGTATGCCGTTAATAGTGGAAAATAACATCAGGCAAATGACCACCACGACCACGCTTACAGGACAATATCCTTTTCATGAAATTTTCCATAACCAAATCGCAAAGTGGCTGCCCTATGTCCTCGATAGCCTCACGAATTCCATCTTTGCGGTCTTGAATCGACGCTGGGCTGTTGGCGTAGACCTTCTCTTTCACGTGGCCCAAAAGAAAGAAGTCGCAAGGTGTTAAATCACAAGATCTCGGTGGCCAATTGTGATCACCTCTTCGAGAGATAACACGGTCCGGAAACTTTTTCCGTAAAAGATCAATGGTTTCGTTGCTTGTGTGGCACGTAGCGCCGTCTTGTTGAAAGTAAACGTTGTCCAGATCAATACCATCCAATTCCGGCCATAAAAAATCGTTAATCATCTCTCGATAGCGCAATCCAGTCACCGTAACTGTTGCTCCAGCCTCATTTTCGAAAAAGTAAGGTCCAATGACTCCGCCGGACCATAAACCGCACCAAACAGTCACACGTTGAGGATAGAGAGACTTTTCAACAATAACTCTTGGATTTTCTGAGCCCCAGATCCGACAATTTTGCTTGTTGACGAAGCCACCGAGGTGGAAATGGGCCTCATCACTCAAGATGATTTTTCTATGGAATTCTGGATCATTTTCATGCATTTCAACGACCCAATCAGCAAAGACACGACGTTGTTGATGATCGGCCGGCTTGAGTTCTTGTGTTAACTGGACTTTATAAGCCTTAAGACCCAAATCTTTATGCAAAATACGGTGTAATGACGTTTGTGGAATGGCTAATTCCAAAGAACGACGAGGAATGGACAAACCTGGGTTTTCTTTAACACTTTCGGCTACAACAGCAATATTCTCGGCTGTTCTTGAGCGACGTGCACGGGTTTTATTCTTCACATCACTAACTTGTCCCAAGAGCTCGAATTTTTTCACCAATTTCTGTATTGCGGTCCGACAAGGTGCTTCACGGTGACCCAAAAATGTTCGAGTTTTACGAACCGTCTCTGCCAAATTTTCACCATTTTTATAGTGAATTTTAATAATTTCAATGCGTCGTTGAAGCGTGTATCGTTCCATATTTATTAATGGCGTAGTTTCTACTTGTCAAATGTCAAAAAATGATAGCTTTAAAAGTGACATCTACCGAAATAGCGGGCTATTCAAAATAACACCTCTTATTGGAAAACCCTTTACTATCGGTTATGAAGAGCCATAAAATATTGAAAATATCGCTCATATGAACAATTGTAAGAAATTACATTTCCACAGTATACGTAGTCTTAGAAATATTGCACACATAAAAGATTTTTTCCAGTTTGAAAGATTCCAAAAACTTTAATTTTACTCAAAAGCGAAGCATCCAAAAATACCACTGAAAGTACCTATACGTTAAAAAATAAGGTTGAATGCAACGTAGATTTAAAATACACCGTAATTATCTTTGTCTTGATATTTATCTCTTCAGTAACCTAAGAAGGTCTTTTTTAAAGAAATCTGTCTGTTCTCCCCTAAATCATTGCCCCTGGTAGGTTACTAAATAAAGAATGTATCAGACAGTAGCATGTAGAAAATCTCATTTCAGTATAGCCAATTATTTCCGAGATGTTGAAAAAACTTTTAATCAAAGTATCTTAGAAACTATTAATTTGCTATTAATTTATAGTAAAAGAGTCTATTGAAAAAAACGTGATCGTTCCGACCATTATTGGGAATTTGAAAAACTAGTATGAGGGTGAACACGCTATTGCTACAATAGTGAAGTACGTCGTGTAAAATAGTCATAATCATAAATATTGTAAATCTTTTCTCTAGACAGCTCGTAGCTGTTGTTCATCCTCTTTTCCGCCATCTTGATACATTTAACGAAACTTAGCGGCTTCTGTTGTTAATAATTTAGAAATGCATTTGAATAGAAGAAAAAGAAATAAAACACGTTGAGTTTTTTTTCCTATGTTTTAACCGAGCGACGTGGTTGAGCAGCAACTCTCTAGATTCGCATTTGAAACATCAACTTAATGGTGCAAATGAATACCGAAGCAATAATCTTCACGATAGTAAAATTACCTCTTATTCCATCCTCTTCATCCTTTCTAAAATTCCATTATTGTCTGAAGAGGGTCTTCGAACTCCTAAAGTGATACGTCGACTAAAGAAGATCTGAAAAAAGAAAAAGAAAGGATTAGCTCAAATACCCAGATGAAATATACCAAGTTAATGTTCGAGGTTAACTGAAAGATACATAAACCAAGCCAGACATGATGTAACTGTCCACATGTCTCAGCTTCAACATACGTGCTAAATTTAAGTCCTCCAGAATGCTTTAGTATGGTAGAGCATACAGAAGAAACAGGCAGATCTCTGTAGATTCAGGAACATAGAAACAATAACACAAAAAAGGTAGAAACTGAAATATATAAAATTAAGAAATATGTATCGAACGGTAGTAGGTAGGGTAGTAGCTAAAGAAAAAAACCAGAACTCGTATAAAATTAAAAGTTAGCTAGGTTACTTTAGAAATTGAATTCATATGAATGCTAATACTGTCAGAACAGTTACAACGCAGCCAGCAACGAAAGTACTAGATACCTGTTGTGTAATCTGCACAATAACTGCCCATTCAGTTACGAAACATAGAATATGTAACTATAAGGACATGTAGTGGCAACATGGAAAGGCACGAATTTCACAAAGTATAGAAACTGTAAGACAGAAAGAGCAGAGGAGGACATAAACCTCTGATATAAAACGTCTAAGCTATGCATTAGAAAGTCTTAAAGAACGCTATTGAAACTTAATCGAGCAATGCCTGAAATGTAATAATACTAGATATTCTGACTTCAGAACAATCTGAATTAAGTAAGATCGCGCGTTTCAACTAAGTGACTCGTTTCGTCAAAGTAAACCGTACCATAGGAGCAAAAAAATGTATGAATACGTAGTTTATTTTTGTTTTGGCGAAGGGTCTAGCCCAGGAATAACTAAACTGTTATTATTAATATATATGCAGCTCTTTTCTAATACTATGATAGTTATTTATGTAACAAACACGAAAAATAAGGTATTAAATGTGAGTTTGAAAATCTCGCAGCCGAGGCGCAAAAAAAACTTAAACGAACACCAAATACAATTTTTCCTACGACCGCAAAACTTGAAGTAAATATACTTATGAGAACATAAATGATGTTTCTCAAAACCACTGTCAATTGAATAATATTAAATTGCTGCCATTCGAGTTATTTACAATTAGACACATAACGTTGAATGGTTCATTTAAAGTTATATACTATGTATGTACATTCTTCACGTTATGGTACTTACTTTTTACACATAGACAAATGAATTCAGCCAAAATGATTAATTTTTGACAACAAAGCATTAACCCTATTTTTAGAAGCGGTCGGTCGTAGGAAAAAATTCTTTTTCTCCAACCGTCTTAGGTTTTCTTATTGTATTTTGTATTAAAAGTTGGCGTTTCTATTACTAATAAAAAAATGGGTTTGTTTCTAAGCAATGCTTTTAATCCATGGCTTAAAGACTACTTTAATACTGAAAAGATATACTACTGTAATTTTATTAAATTTTATTCAATATTACGTACTAGGTTTTACACTTTCTTGGTTGGAGAAAAAATAGTACGAGGATGAAAGTGAAAACAAATGAAATTCAACATCAGATATATTTTATTTTTTTTACATAATCACCCTGTAATTCAACAAGCTTGGACAAAAGCATTTCCAACTTTTCAATCTCTCCATGGAAATGGTTTTCTTCGAAGCCTGTAAAATACGCATTTGAAGCGCAGATAACTTCTTCACTGTACCTGAATTTCTTTCCAGGTAGAAATTTCTCCGGTTTGGGAAACAAATGAAAATCCGATGGAGCTAGATCAGGTGAGCAGGAGGGATGTTGAACGATTTGGAGCTTCAATTCGGCTTTTATTGTTGAGCAATTGCATTTGCATGAACTGGTGCACTGTCTTCGTGAAACAAGATTTTTTAGTTGTTCTAAAAGTGTTGAGTAATATTGGCCTGTTATGGTTTTGCCTTTCTCCAGATAGTCAATAAGTAAAATGCCCTTAGACAAAAGAAAAACAGAAGCCATTACTTTTCCAGCTGACTGAACTGTTTTTGCCTTATTCGGGACGGATCTTCCTTGGCCAACCCACTGTTTTGACTGTAGTTTGGTTTCTGGAGTATAATGGTGAATCCAACTTTCGTCCACGGTCACAAATCTCCTAATGAAATCGACTTGATTTTTTCTAAACAACAGCAACCACCCAGTTGAAGTTCGAGCATGAATGAGTTTTTCTTCTGGAGTGAGCAGACGCGGCACTCATCGTGCTGAAAGTTTATTTAATACCAACTCTTGGTGTAATATACTGACAACCCGTTCATACGAGATGCCCACAGCCTCAACTATTTCACTAACTTTTATTCGACGATTGTCTAACACCATATCTTGGATCCTGTCGATGATTTCTGGAGAAGTCGCAGATTAAAAAAATTCAATGACAGCTCTAATTTCATTTTTCTCCACAATTGAAAAACTACGAAATACAAGTTGCTACCGGAGTTCAGTGGTAACAGAAACTAGAATAGCCTCGAGTAGCTAGCTCAAGTCGCAGGAGGGAGTGGGCCTGCACGAGTTGACTTAGATACCAACTGAGTTGAGCAAATTTGTATATAAATATGCGCGCCAGATTCTATAAACTCGAGGTCCAGAAATATCTCGAATCACAGATAATGTAACTTACCAAACTCGAACTTCCAAATAGTTCTGAAAAAGGGTGAATGCGGCAAAAATAAAACATTAAAATAGGCAATCCAAAATTTTATGCGAAACAATAATGCAGGTGATATAAAATAATAGTGTTACCCAGCAGAGGACATAATAGAATAATTAAACACAAGAAAATCAATATTCTAGATTCAAAAGAATACAAAATTTTAAGCAAAACTGCGTATTGTGTCCTAAAAGGAAAGAAAATAGAAATTATCAGCCTAGAAGGCTCACATAAATAAATTAGCTCCCCAAATACGTGTAGGTTTTATAAAAACTTCAGAAATGACACCTTGAATACCTTGAATCGGTACTGCAATGACTGCTATCAAACTTGAAGTTGCCCAGAAATGTAAAATCAAGTAAACGTTAAAATGTTCCCGGTGCAGTAGGACTTACAGGGCGATCATAATATAATTTGACAAAATATAATTCAAATGAATACTAAAATGACACGTAACAAAGGGCAACAACAGTTATCAAAAGTGAACTAAATGCCAGATCAATTTGGTTTTTTTATGAACATCACCAGCCTACTTGGTGATGCAAAATAAATTGAATTACGGCCGCCATCTATGGGCGATTCCGGAAACTTTTCAATCCAACCTCGATGTATCATTCGTATTAAAAGTGCCTTTGTCCGACTGGCTATTTCTGCATTGGCCTGCCAAACAAAGTGACACCTTTAATCCTAATGATACACTGTACTATTTTGTAATCGTGTTGTGAGTTACAAAAACGAGAAAGTATTATACAATTAAGTATATAAATTCTCTTGTTTATGTATCTAATTAATTTAAAACTTTGTTCGATACACGATATTTTGATGTTTAGGGGTTTTCAGTAATATATATCATAACATCTAAAATCAAATTACATTATCTTTTTATGTCCTTGCACATCCTCTTTGTTAAAAAAATACTTTTAGGGGAACACCAAAATGCACATACAACCAGAGACATTGTGGATGTAAAGAGATGTATCAGTATTAGCAACGACTGCGAAAGAAGTGAACCTATAACAGGGCCAACAACTTGCTGGTAAAATTGCTTTCTGAAGAGGCTGTAGGAGGAAGTGAGGTTGTTCTTTACAAGTACGGCTATGCTACAGGGCACATCAGCTGGATTAACAGTTAACGGATAATAAGCAAGTAGGAAGACTGACAAATATTCTGAGAAGAATAAGATACAGACTGGATGAAACGGGTTAGGTAGACATATCATGGAATATAAGCGGAAAGTCCAATCACTTTTTCAACATAGCTAGGATGATCAAGAATAATAGTGACGGCCCCCTGCCAGTGGAAAGCATAATAATATCTGTATTCTAGCAGTTCGAGGCTGTACTTGATGAGGTTGGAAAGTGACGCAATCATTTGGTAGCTACAGGGTGCACAGTATCGGCGACATCTTTGAATAAGTCTCTTATAGAGAACTAATTCTACGAAACTAATAATTTCTTTCGTGGGAACCAGAAGACCAGAAGAAAGTTTCATCATAGAGCTTTTAATAGCTACATGATCGAGTAGGATATCGAATTATCTCAGGTGCTTTTCGATGGTGTATTAGAGAGCGATTAAGCTGATCTCGTCAAGTAAGAACCAATCTCTGCAAGTAACTTTCAAGACGGTGAAAATAATATTTTGGGGATAAAACAAAAGAGGTTTTACCAGAAATATCTATACCACAAAGGTTATTGAAACGAAATTTTGACGGTTAGAGTTCATGGTTGAATAGAATTGGACCTTGCTGAATTGGGTAAAAATTGAAAGTTTCCCTCGCTATCACAATGGGTTTATTCAGAAGGACGCAGAAAAAGCCAAAGTGGTTAAAATTGTAAAATGTGAAGACCGTAATAAAAGCAGAACAAAGGGGGTGTGATCCATGCCGAAAGCGAAATTCTTCTGACTGGATGGAGAAAAAAGAATGACCTAAATCGGTGGGAGTTGTTACGGCTGATCAACCATAACTGTGAGATTAGAGGGAATGATTCTTCCAAATTGTGAGAATTAAGAAAGTGTTTGCATATTAGGATGCACGAAGAAATTGCAGGCTCTTGGATTTTCTCTTCTCAATATACTCTTAAGGAAGTCCTTTACGATAACGGACAAAACGATAACTTTTTTAAGTTCATTAGTAAAGAACAACATTTACTGAATTTGTTGATTCTATTTCAACATTGAGTTTAGGTTCACGTCAGATAACTAAACAAGCATGAAAAGTGTACACATACAAGTGAAATGATGAAATTTGCCTTTGCGAAAAGATTAATAAGAATTACGAAAATTATGAGAATTTTCATATCATTAGAGTTGATGAAATAAAATGTTATAGATATCTGAGGAATGCATTTCAAAGCAGTTTCGCTAAAAAACTTGGTTTGCAAACCAACTTCCAGAAAAGCTATTTATGATGTAAACGTGGGCCGATGTGGGATTAGCTTATAAACCTGGAGAACTACAGAAGATTTTGCGATAAATTACTAAACGACCTCTCTATGAAGTCAATATTAGTCTGACCAACTGACCTATGAGAGGCAGAAACTTCGATATACGAAAATGTACAGGAATCTTCAACATCTGAAGGAGTGGGCAACAAGAAATTGCGAAACTCTATGGGTTCATTTGTGTCTGAGAAAATAGATCGCAAACAAATAATAATGCAGACAGAAGAAATGTATTTTAATATCGAAGCAAAGTGTATTTGTTGCGAAATCTTATTTAAAAATCATTCTTAAATGATTCAAACACGCTGGTGTCTATAAAACTTATTCATGAACGTTACAATTTTATGGTTTTGATACATACCGCTTTTAATTGAATTTTCAGGATATTACACAACATTATCTAATAATCTAAAGTAGATTACACATTAACAGCTAAAACTGATGTAACAACATCCAAAATTAGACTAATATCAGTTGTTGAATTCAAATTGCATTATCTATACAACTTAATTGTTTTCTTATCGTTCATACATTGTTAATGGTCTTACTATTGAAGTTGTTTCGCAAGTTACCCACAGCACTTCTTCTGCAAGTATGTGGTTTCTGGGGTCATCAGGGAGTTGCGAAGGTAGTTGACCGTTGAACAGAGGTGACATTCCCGGTGCAGATTGGCGGCAATGTGAAGAAAGGTTTTCTGCATAAATTGAAAGTATCAGAAGCCGCCAAAATTATTACCTTCCAGACGTACGTTCTATTTGGTGTGAGTATAATAACAAAGATATACTACATGCAAAGGTTTGATGATGTCTAAGCGCTTAAATTCTCTATTCTAGCCAGACGTGTGGTGACATAATCTAGTCAAATAAAATAAAAATTTATGTTCCTGACAAAACTACTCTTGCTATTTTCATTAATATTCATGCATTTTATAAAGTAAAAATAGATTTTTAAGCGCTTTCATCATTTATAGTTTAATAACAGAAG
Source organism: Ignelater luminosus (assembly GCA_011009095.1). Taxonomy (NCBI): domain Eukaryota; kingdom Metazoa; phylum Arthropoda; class Insecta; order Coleoptera; family Elateridae; genus Ignelater; species Ignelater luminosus. Next base: position 60,898 of record VTPC01090673.1, read on the forward strand.
TAAGAAAATGCTACCAACGCTTTTTGCATATGTTAATTTTTAATAGATTTTTGTCTTCAAATTGAGAAAAAAACTGATGGATTAAAATATTAAGAGTTTAAGAAGCGTGAAAATTCGACACATAGAAATTTTATCTAATTTAAGAGTAGTTAATTAATTTTAAGAATTTATATTCTATCATAAATTAACTCATTTGATTAAATGATCAGTATAGAATTATAGATCTTAATCTCGTTTATCGTTAATTTAGAACTTTTGTATAATCTGTTGTTTTAAACCGACATATAATTGATTACGTGACCTAACTCTTTTCAAAAATTCTCGCACATTAATTATAAGAATAGCGAACGAAACATTTCTCTTAAAGCTAATTCTACAGGGTGATTCAAAGAAAATTTCCAGGTAATTTTAAAGTTCAACGTTACAGAAAACTATCTGACAAAATATGTAAATCTTTGGCTTTGGTTTATTAGATTTTAGTTGATAAAACGTCATTTACTTATATAATCTTTTCTTCAAGCTTGATCATCAGTAATGTTTCACTCGAACATATTGAAAACAACGCTTCGTGTAGGTATACAGTACTGCCATGTCCATGAAGAATATTTTAGTTTCAAAATATTAAATGGCTCCAGTATTATTTAGCAATAAGCAAAAGATTTTTCCATTACACTTATCGTTAATTGAGGTTTCCAGATTGACTGACAAATTGAGGGCATTGACATTTACCTACATGTCTTCATGTATCTCCCCTATATAACATCCAAAAAGATGAGGATACACTTGGAAGTTAATTTTCTAACCGTGGGACCGTTGGTCTAAAATATACATGAACACGAAGGCAAATTGGCCGAATTGGGTCGTATATAGTATATAACAAAACAGGTTCGTATATTTTACAGCTTGACTCTCAGAATAAAATTATTTTGATCAGGTATCCGCCCTAAAGTTACTTTCTGTTGGTATAGTCTTGCCTTTATAGGAGCCAATTCAGCCTCCTGGGTGTCTCCCATGGCCATGTATGGTCTAAAGGTTTTCAACGTATTTACCTATATACATAAAGTTCCAGTTCGGCAAAATTCTAGAATAAAAAAATAAACAATAAATAGACACGAAAGTGTCATTCTTTGAATGTATAAATTCTTTTTCTTAATAAGCAAGTTAGTTTAGACTGTATAACATATTTGGCAGAATTTTCCTACTGTCTTAAAACGTACGATGTGGCTACCAATGGATCTCGTATCATTACGACTTCTATTCTAGATCATTCTGCCACTGTTTCTGCAGTTAAGGTGTGTTTACAGGGTAGAGTTATATCACCTGTGGTGATTGCTGAACCTCTAATCAACCTATAAAGTCTGATTTCTGTGTTCAAAGTGACTTAGTCGTAACCTTTACAGTCAAGCATGACACGGTTATTTTTGATCGGGTTAAAACTGCTCTTTTTCTGCCTGGAAAAGAGACAGTGTAAATCATAGCAAAACAACTATTGTACCGTTTATCAACAGAAGGAAGCTTGATTTAAGTTATTCCATATTAGATGGAACGTCAATTAGAATCTCTGGCGAGGTTAAGCATCTAGGAGTAATTTTCACATGGAACGCAAGGCTAAAAGCAACTCTAACAAAGTCTGCGATAGCTTTTTGGACATACCGTGGACTGTTTGAAAAATTGTGTAGCTTAAAACGAAAAAGGATCTTTTAATAGTACATAACAGTAGTAAGAACCACAATTACTTAAACCTTACTAGAATGATGGACAATATAAGAGAAGAACAAAAATGAATAGGTTAGTTGAACTAGCTACAAAGGTTTGCTTATCTGAAATGGAGTAGAATTAGTATTTTCACGTTTAATTGCTAAATCATACTCTTTCAGAAATTTATGTAGGAAGGAGAAGCATTGTTAAACGCTTACATGTTGCAACTAACTAGCAACAAAAATAAAGGGCAGGAACCTAATTGGTTATTTGAAATTATTGATACAAATCCAGTTTTAGTCCTTAACAAAATCAACTGATTTTATGCTAAACATAAGACAGCATGATTTCAAACTACCATACAAGGTGATCATCGATGACTGCTAGTCAGAGAGTAATGCTATACTCCAAGTTTTGGAACGGAATTCTTTAATACTTAACACGGATGAATTTAACAATAATTGCAGAGCAGGAGTTGGGAGTTGTTGGTTCTAATTCCAAACTACCAAAATTGCTAAATGCTACTCCATCTATATCCCAGGTAAAAATTCAATGCTTAAAAACAAGGAAGAAGGAAACAACTGCGAGTGGCTGAGATCTTACCACACAGTTAGACAGCAGAAGCAAATGTATAACTATTATTTTACTACCTTTGTGTAATATGGCTATCAAATGACAATTTCTCTTTAAAAAAATAATCTTGCTATAAAGTAACTTACTTGAAGAATCCAATTTTGCATTGGTTTCGATGTGAAACTATTCAAAAAGAAAAATTTTTTCACTTATATTGATGATGCATAAACGACTACGGCAATGTCTCAGATTACTATCTTATCAAACGAGAAATACATAGGCATAAACTCGAAAACGTGACAGGAAGTATAGAAAATTGCAATTTTTGAAAAAACTAATTTGAGAACAGCTGGATAATTTGGCTAATTTTTAAACAGATATGTATAGTATTTAATTGCTTATAGTACAGTCAAATTAGGAATTTTCCCAGATAAGTTCACAAAAGTTTTAATACTTTGTAGAGTATTTGGGGGAGGTCCCCTGATGTATGAAACATAATTATCCCTCTTTTTTTGGTGAGCTCGAGTAGATAGAGCACAAATCTGTCAATTTTCTAACCTTTTTATCAGTTTTTTGTAGATATCTCGGAAAATATTGATCTTAGCAAAACATACACTATATATATAAAATTAAAGCAGACAAAATTTCCTTCAAGATCGATTCTATTCATTCTTTTCTAGCAATGATTGTTTTCGAGATACTTGAGTTTGAGGTTTGAGGTGTTTTAGAAATTGATGCAAGAGACCATCATAGTACACTCGCTACGCTTTAAGCGTGATTTATATAAACCAGCCGTGACCATGGAACCTGTTCTTGAATATAATATTGTATTATCTGGGTATTCAGGATTTTGGATATGGTTCGAACTTTAGAGGGGCGAAGGGGTTCTTTCGGCCCTTTTTTAGTTTACAGCGATTATCTAGAAAGGTATGGAAGGCACGTAAAATGTTACTAGATAAAAAAATTAAACTAGATGATTGTTTTGACGAAACAAGATAGTAACATTCTAATTTGTTGTATCTGAAGAAGAGAAACAGAAAAATATTTCGCAAAACTTGAAACCGTTTAATGATGGATACCAATATATACAGTGAAAAATAAAATTTCTACAGAATTATTGTATTATGTATGTAAGAAAAACAGAAGGTGAATATTTTTTTATATTGTTTCTTCTTCTTCTTCCTCCAAGATGATTACTTCAACAGCAGGGTCCGGGCCATTCAAGCACTCGCCGTGACAGTTGTGGAGCAATTCATGCCAATTTTCTTGCATCAACACTTACTCTTACAACAACTCCTGGCGCATCTACAGAAGATGAAGTTGAGAATATCTTCAGGAGCAACAGGATCTTTGGTTGTAGTAGGCACTAGGTTCCCATTAAACTTTTGCTCCCAACCCCATTTTCAGCAGGAAGCTCACTTCCCATGCATAAATACTCGTACATAAAATTGGCCTTCCACTCGAGGTTGACCAACATAAATCACATTTGAAGGGCTTCCAGGATGATTAAACGCAGTATGACATGTAGGTAATTGTCAAGACAGCTTCCTGTACCCAATTCCTGAAACACCTCAAATTTCGAACTCAAGTATCCCGGAAACAATCATCGTTAGAAAAAAATGAATAGAACCGTTTTTGTAGGAAATGCTGTCTACTTTAATTTTGTATAGACTATATTTTTTGCTAAGATCAATATTTTTGAGATATTTACAAAACACTGAAAAGAGGTTAGAAAATTAACAGATTTTGCCCTCTACCTACTCGAGCTCACCAGAAAAGAGGGGGATAATTATATTTCACACATCAGGGGACCTCCCCTAAATACTCTACAAAGTATCAAAACTTTTGTAAACTTTTCCGAGATACCCCCTCATTTACCCTAATTTGACTGTATTATTAAATTAGTCAAAAGTGATCATATTTATTAATAGTAAAGACGTAAAGTAATCTTTGGAGGAAAAAAGAAAATCAATTTGAGCCCAGATACATTCTGACTCAAATTCATGAACATCATCCAAGTCGATCGATGTGCAGAAGTCTTCATCAGTGCTATCTTGGTTATTGGAAGACATAGAACAACGGTTAAATGGGGAATGTTCTATAGAATTTAACAACAAATCTCATTTCAAATTCACCCTAACTTTTTAAATTTTAAGATATTTTGAAAAAACCAAAATCTGCCGATTTCAATTTTTTTCTGTAATTCGATAACACCTACTGTGACTGCTTCTAAAGTTTTGCAATGTTGAGACACTTTTTAAGACAAATCTTTTGGTATCAACAGAAACCCTCGATTGTCATTTGTTTTCAAGTTATTAGCGCCATCTTTTGTTTTTCATAGGCAGCCATATTGGATTGTTGATTAGTTAGGATGAATTTTAAATGATATTGATTTTAATGAAAATGAAAACCACATTTGTTCATGCTAATACCTTTGTACTCTTGATAATATCACTTTATTTGTAGGTACTTGTTTGCATACAGACCTTTATTATTTTACCAAATATTTTGTCTATATAAATCTTCTGTTTTAGAAATTAATAGAAAATAGCAATATACACTTTACTACATCTATTGCTCCTGATAAGATATAATTTAGATTCAGTAGTGGTACTCACTGTTTATTCACCCTAGTCTATATGATCACCCGCCAAAGTGAAGAGTGAGTGTTGCGGCGTAAAAACTAAACCAATAACAGGACGTTTTGCATTTTATTCAACTTTTGATAGATGATATCGTAGCTGACTGTTGTTTTGGTGACTAATCGAAACTTTTAGATAATGGTCTTTGCGCGGCATGATTTTCCTTTTACGATATTGTCTAGAGTTTTCGCCAAAACTTGCTAATATTAGAAAACGTGATATTCTATGCAGGTACCTCTGGGTTGTGTAAAGTCTTGCAGCAGCTTCTTGCTACATATAGTCTTCTTTAAGTAGAGTCATTACTTTTGTTTCATCTACTTTTTAAAGGAAACCTTTTTTTTGAGTATTGTCGACCATTTTATTAGGCTTACGTCAATGCCAAGTGGTCTATAGTAACATAATAGGTAAATTTATATAGCTAACCATCTTTCCAATTTTGCCGTAGTTTTTATCATACATTGGCATTTAGAATTTCATTATTCTTATTATAGATGCAAAAGATGCTAATAATTATATTTATTGTATTGAAATATCAATACAATATTTTCAGTAGAAAAATAAATAGGGCTATCATATCTTGATCCCTTAATTTTTGATTGAAATGTATTTTCTAAGCGGTTATAAAGTAAGTTTGGATAATTAATAAGAAATTAAACTTTGTATACTTGGTTGTTTTATTTAAAAAATGAATGCAAAAACTGTACATACATCTGTCTCATGTTTTGTTCAGAAAGACAAAACTCATCCAGTTATCTAAAAAACTATTTTGGCTTTGCGAAAGGTGACAGTTGAAATGAAAAAGTTTTCGCATTCTAAAAAATGGGCTTTTCTAACAGTGAAGATTAATGTATGCGAAAACTTTTCGTAAGTGATAAGATTCGACGACGTTTACATATGGTAACTATTTTCGCAGGCGAAAACCTGTTTTCTAAAATCACACAAGGGAAAAACTGACGTGCAATTTTGATAGATAACCTTTGGCTGCGTTTTCACTTAAGGAAAGTTCTAAAATTGCAAGTAAAGACTTATGAATTTCAGAAATTCCAGTTTAGATCGAAATCATTCACTTATAAAAAACTTTGTTCATTTATCAGGAAGATTAGATTTATTTGAAAAGCTAACTTGACAGGGTGCACGTATTGCATTTGGAAAAACCTGTTTAAACTACAACATTACACAAAAAAGCTAAATTTCCATTAAATGTTTTGATAAACATAGTACACAATTTAATTAATTAAATCTTGATTTCAATAAACTTTTGAGTAATTAAAAAGTTAAAGTGATTAAATTTAAAATTAAAACTTGCTTTTCTACTGATACATAAATAAATGAACAACAATAAAAGTGATCGGAAGATTGAAGACAATAATCACTGTTTTCATTTTATCTCTAAGTGTAGAGTATCTCAGTATTTGCGTCTACGATATTTTAAGTGGACACTTCAGAAAGATGTTATAGTTATCTGAATGAAACGTATGTACTCAAGTTGGAATGTTAATAACGCAATATTGAAAAGTGTTTTAACATAGCAATAATAGCAATAATTAAACGCAATATTTCCGGTGATTTGTAGCAGCACTTTGAAAATTTTTTCTTAAAACGCACACTAAAGTCGATGTTTTAGGTAAAACTGTACTTTTTGAGACACTTTATTAGATATCTTTAATCTGCCTTATTTAAAAATGAATATAAGGTTTAAGAAAAAGATTGTAAAGGTACATAACTTAAAGGGTATAATTGTTCCAGTTTGTCTCTCTTCCAGGCAGTTAACTGATTTAAGTTATTATGGAGAAATATTCTAATAAAGCTAACTTTTCCAATTTTCATAACAACTCAATTTTTCGACAAGAGTAATAACTTTTTTTAAATAATACGGCACCTACAAGGGTGCACTGGGTTTCCGGTTGGGTAACAGAGTTCATCGCCATCCCTCCATTTCTTCTCATGTTCATCTCGGGTTTGTCTATTACCATTCTAAGATTAAGGATTTTTGTACTGCAGACCGCACGCTTCTCCATACCGCTTCTCAATTTATGGAAAAGGTTCTTAATTACCAACTAAGTACCTTTTGACTAGGCAATTTTTTTAATAGAGATAGACGCTTAATTTTGCATGGTTTTGTTGTTAATCATCGGGTATGATAAAAAAGATACATGTTGAGTCTAGAAATAGACTATTCAGAACAACATTATGACCAATGCAGCCACATTTTTTGGTTGCAAAAAAGCCTTCGATATCATGTAAGGCACAGTATCATGAAATGACATCTCAAATGAAGATTATGAGACAACTTGACACTGTCTCATAAATATTGTTTTCGTTGTTCTTTTGAAGTCGATTGAGAATTTGCAAATGTGGTACAGCAAGATTACGGTACAAGTTTGTCTGTTCTGCCACTGCCTCTGAAAATCTAAAACAAAACTATACAGGGTGGCTGAAGAATTCTTTACCACCTTATAACTATTTTATTTTTAAAGATATAAAAAAAATTCAAAGGTAAAAGTTGTTTGATGTAATAAGAGGCATAATATCATGCACTGAAAGAAAACTCAACACCTAGTGGTTTTGCGTAACATTAAATAACTTTAATTGTTTAAATGGAACACCCTGTATATTTCACAAAATTCTGAATGCACCTGAAGTTCTCTTTATAACCATATAACATACCTAACAATCTTCTTGAGAACTTGGCTTGCAAGATCCACCGATTTATCAATTTTGGATTACTTCTTATGGGGCTTTTTAAAAGATCATGTTTATGTAACTTCATCAGCAAGTCTAAATCAGTTGAAAACTAAATTTTTCTGCTCTGAGAATTAAACTATGCCTAGCGTGTTGTAACACTTTGGGCGTAACTAATGCTATAGCTGCAATATTTTTATTTTTTAACTTATTTAGACTTGCTGATGGAGTTACATAAACATGATCTTTTAAAAAGCCCCATAAGAAGTAATCCAGAATTGATAAATCGAGGGATCTTGCAGGCGAATTCCTCAAGAAAATCGTTAGGTATGTTATACGGTTCAAAAGAGAACTTTAGGTGTATTCAGAATTTTGAGAAATATAGAGAGTGTTCCATTTAAACAATTAAAGTTAGTTAATGTTATGCGAAAACAGTAGGCGTTGAGTTTTCTTTTAATGCGTGATATTATGCCTCTTATTACATCAAACAACTTTCACCTTGCATTTTGTTCATATCTTTAAAAATAAAATAGTTATAGGCTGGTGAACGATTTCTCAGCCACCCTATATACGTGCTTATGGGTAGATGATTTACCTACTTTTTACTTTTCTTTAAATATGCTGCTCAAAATTTAAAGTGGGATACTGTAATTCTTAAATAACATAATTAAAAGGAGGATTTATAACATTTTGTAAACGTTTCGGAATTGGTATGGCCTTCAAAAATGCATTCAAGAATTAGACAATTGCAACAGTTAATTTTTCTTTTGTTTTATTTTCAAGAATTACTATCTGTTGACATGGTGGTCACAGTTATGAAAGTGAGAATAGGCTTAGTTTAACCATATACACCTACTTAAGTATATTCTATAGTTTCAAGTGGATACGATACTTAACAGAAGTGCTGCAAGCAATAGTTTCATGCTATGTACACCTACTCATTATCTAGCCAATAAGAGAGAATAAACATTTGACAGTTATGTCAAACCAAATGTTTGGTTCGAGTGTATCAAGTAATATACAGAAACTAAAATTCACCGGTAGGTATAGTAGTGCAAAATAATTTACTTTTAGTATTGTGAGTTTGTGGAATGTCCCACTTCAAATTTAGAGCAGTATATATTGCAAAAAGCCGTTGATCAAATCTTCTGCATTTCCATATATCAACTTTTAAAATTAAATGCGTACATTTTATTGTTTACGTAAGAAAAAAGCAGATAGTAGATGAAATACAATTTCTATGGATGATGTTGAAAGCCACACGTAACTGGAACGAACATGTTTATTATGTACTTGTGATATACAAACAGGCTGTGGATAGCTTGTGATATGTATCCAGTAGAGTGGAAAATGGGTACGAGAGGTTTTTCAAATAGGTTTATGCAAATGATTTGTCCATTTACAATGCGATTATGGCGCAATAGTGTACACATGTGTACGAATATCGCGCATTTTATTTCATTTTCATTTCATCTCACTTAAATAAGCTGTAAACGTCTTGGCACTGCTACTGTGATACCCAAGATTACAAAATCTTCTCCGAAGACAAGATCAATCGTTTTTTTCCATGCTTTCTTTTGAGAAAGCTTGGCTTTACATTCTAAAAATTATATCCATGGTATTTAGTGTATGTACGAGGGTGGTCTGAAAAGTTTCCGACCTAACAAAGATACAAGACATTTTTTCTAAAAATTGTTTTTTATTTTTCAACATAGTCTCCTTGTAACTCTACACACTTCTCCCAGCGATGCTCCCATCTCTGTAACCCGTCCAAATAGTACTCGGCATTTCTCTCTGCAAAATAATTGTTCACGAAGGTGATTGCCTCTTCATTTGACGAAAATCTTTGTCCTCCGAGCGCAATTTTTAGATGAGGGAACAAAAAGAAGTCGCTTGGGGCTAGATCTGGTGAGTAAGGCGGATGGTCAAGCAGTTCAAACCGTAATTCGTGGATTTTCGCCATGGCAACCGCTGAAGTGTGAGACGGTGCGTTGTCTTGGTGAAACAGGATTTTCTTTTTCTGCGAATGTGGCCGTTTTTTCGCAAGTTCTGCCTTCAGCTTGTCAAGTAATGATGCATAGTATACTCCTGTAATGGTTTTTCCTTTTTGAAGATAATCGATTAAAATAACTCCATGACTATCCCAAAAAAACAGTCGCCATCACTTTCCCAGCCGAAAAAACAGTTTTTGCTTTTTTTTGGAGCCGGTTCCCCCTTTGCAGTCCACTGTTTGGACTGTATTTTTGTTTCGGGCGTATAATGGTGTATCCAAGTTTCATCTACAGTAATTAATCGGCGCCAAAACTCGGATTTATTTCGCCTAAACTGCGCCAAAAGAGCGTTGGAAATATTCATTCGAACACGTTTTTGGTCTAACGTGAGCAAACGCGGCACCTAACGCGCGGACAGCTTTCTCATGCCTAAATGTTGATTTAATATGTGACAAACACGTTCTTTTGACATGTTCATAACCTCTGCTATCTCTCTCACTTTAATTCGGCGGTCGTCTAGCACGATTTGGTGAACTTTGGCGATGTTTTCGTCGGTAGTTGTAGTTTTTGGACGTCCCGAACGTTCATCGTCTCCCAAGCTCTTACGGCCACGTTTAAATTCAGCAGCCCAAAATTTCACTGTGGTAAATGATGGTGCAGAGTCCCCATACACAGAATCCAACTCATCTTTTATTTGGGAAGGCGTATTGCCTTTCAAAAACAAATATTTAATGACAGCTCGATTCTCGATTTTGTCCATTTTCACAAAAAAAACTCACATCAACTCACTCAAACGACTGTTACATAAAAACTGCGCGTCCAAAATGGCTGAAACTTTGGTGAGTAACTGTCAACAGATGAACAACGAAATTCAGTAGCTTTTATTTACGAGTGCTGCCATCTTCACGTTGAGGTCGGAAACTTTTCAGACCACCCTCGTATATAGAAATATCCGCTGCTCATAATCGCTATTCTGAAGAAGATAATGAAATGGTGAGCTAAGTCTGCATGATCGTACTAAAAGGAAGTGGATTCTTCTAAATTTACATGTGTTTTAACTCCTAGTCTTGAGGATGTGACGAAACAATGCAGTAAGAAAATTTACCAAAGAATTGTTTTATTTTATTCGACGCCACCGCCGACGCTCTGAAAGTTAGGTAAGGGATAAGTATGGAAACAAAAAAAACAAGACTCTAGCCTCGATCTTTTTTGAATGGTATGATATCTGTCACAGTGAGATTGGTAAAGAAAACGCAAATGCAACAAATAGAATTTTTTTCTATCAGCACGTTGTCATATCGCAGATATTTATTTAAAGAATCCAAACAGTAAACGTTTCTATTTCTGTCACATATTGCATTACAATAATGGCCTAGTCCATAGATCGAGGTCCTGACGTCCTTCTACTCGTTAACTTCGTAGACATCAAATGAAATTCCTTATAAAATATCTGAATTAATACCAAGTAGTACGCAATGAAAGACTTTCTTGTTCTACATGTTTGATTATATCTTAAAATTTGTTCTTTATGCGATTCTAATTTTACTTGGTACCACATCTAAATTTAGAAAGAAAAAAATTTAATTTATTGATCCAATAGGCTTGACACTTGATGCTCTTGAAGTTTTATTATTATGTACTTTCCATGATATATTCCCATGTAATTAGTCGTATCAAAGACTCCAAAATGTTTAAATAGGATCGTGGAAGGAAAAGCGTGTCACGAATTTACCCCAATCAAAATTCTCCTTGGTTTAGATCATTTTTGCTGGTGTTGGATTTCTGTATCTACTTGCCTCTTCCAAGAGCAGTACCTAAATCCTCCATGGTATCAAATCACGGAGGTCATGATTTATAAAATGGTTTTTTGCCACTGTGATCTGATCATGGGTAGCAGGTTCCTGTACTATCTTCATCTCTGCCAAAGCTGTTTCCTTACAATAATTGAAGGTAGTATAAAAATGAATCATCTTCTTAAATACTAACAATTTGCCCTGAATCATTCTGTGTATATAATAATTAATAACATTAGATGCATATCAAGACCATTGTAATGAGAAAGGTTAAAATCTGATTAGTTAGTTATGGTTTTTGCTTTTACAGAAATGTAACAAATCTAAGGGCAGAACTTCCGTGTGATGACAAATAATAGACAAAAAGATACAACAAGTTTTTTATTAAATTCCAAAGTTGTTAAAAAGGTAATGGCTCGCTATGTAGGTAGTCACGGCTCTATTAGTATTATAATTGCAAATCGAGCATGAAAATCTTATTATTAAAATTTTAAAAATAGAGTTGTTTTTAAAACCGCAGACCAATGAACTGTAAACCCATTTTTTATGCAAAAACAGTAGTATGCTGCATTATTGTTAAAATAAATGTTGCGTTTTTTTGGGTCTTTCGTTACGCTTTACAGTTAAGTACACAAAATTATGTAAAGTCACTTAAAATCTTTGCAACCTTTGCTAAAATTGAAAATATTCAAGAAAATATTAAAAATGGATAAAAAGCGAAATTCCAATTTAAATAAATTTTGGACTACCTTTCAGATTTAATTTATTAAGTATAGAAGATCCATTCATTACTTTTTTCTCGATGCATTAAGCCCACACGCACACATGAAACCACCCACGTGGATACAATAAAAGTTGACCTACATGTATACGGTTCATTACAGATGTAATTGTTTCTGATCACCATTTTGAATGCTATTTAAAATAATTCAGCAAATTAGGAACGTTTAATTTTGCACTATTAAAAATAGGCGTTACCGGTGAAATGTCGCAACTATTGTTCTCGACGTGTTTTAATTTATTTTTAACGTTAGGTAATCAAGTGACATTAAACATTATTTCTTTATTATGCTTGCTGTGAAATACGTGCAGTTCAATGTTTCATGAAAACAGGTAGGATCTTTACCTTCTTAACTATTACTCTTTAGCAAGTTATACTTTATATTAGAATTTTTCAGAATTGCAACTAAATATAATCTTTTTATTTCTTTCTTTACTAGTAGTATAAAAATTGTTGCCATGTTTCTTCTGCACCAATGAAATCTAGGAAGTGATTTTTGAAAGTATATATATTTATAACTGACTGAGTCCCTTCCCTATAAAACTATAACTTGTTTTGTTGTAACAACCAAACTGCATTGATTGGAGTATTGCATTGATTGCCGTAATACACAATTGGTACAATTAAGAGTCAATGCACTGGTGCTTTCAGATTCTGATCTTTATCTATTTATTAAATAAACTGTTTGATTCCCTATTTGATTTACCTTGCAACAAATACAACTGTGAAAAAAAACAAAAAAAACACACATAAAAAATTTAATTAATAACTTATACTACGTGATTAGACAAACATTGCATTAGATAAAAGGTATATCAGTTATTAGCTTAGTAAGTGACAATTATTTTATATCTTATCTTATTAAATAGATTTTTAAAACCTCATTGTTCTACTGTACATTTTTCAATTATCAAGTGAAAAAATTAATATCTGTTTATCAAAGTTCAGAACACGGTGGGAGCTGAAGCGCAGGTCTCAGCATACGTAAAGTACTCCAATAATTTGTCCTAATTGAAAGTCCAGTAGCGCAATATTCAACAAACAGAATTCTCCTGCTGTGACTGATTCATTAAAAATGATTTAAAGTAACATCTAATACGGCTTTACTCAGTCAGTGGATGTTCAGTAATAACCATAATAACCGTTATTAGCATGTGTTTTTAAATATAAAGAGTATAAGTGTCATAATTATCAAGGAATTGATTGCTACAGAACTGATAGTAAGTAACTTTCTTTATTGAACTTTATGCTTATATTCCTTATATTATGTTTTACTAAAATATGTATATTTCTCTAATTGTACTTGTCTGTATTAATATCAATAACTCAGTAAGTTTAATTTATTTTATTTCTAAATTCCAAAATGAAATCTTACACAGTTTCAAGTTATGTGCACAACGTGCAGCAAAACTCAAACATTCAATATTAAAAACATCCTTTTAAGCATTCCCTCCTTCCTCCCCCCTCCATCTTTAACAAAACCTGGTAATGGTAAGGATAATACAAAATGGTCGAATAGAATAACACACCTTAATGTTTATAAGTAAATACTGGTTTTCGTTCGTGAACTCGTTCTTCATTTTTTCCAAAAATACCTTTTCTCACTAGATAATTTTGATGGCGTTGATAAACTTTATTTTATGGACTTTTCAAGAACTTCCTTATGCTTATTTTATATCTTGAAATACCTTTTCAATCTAATACGTGGTTTAAGCACAGTAGTTTTAAAATCAAAAACAAAATACTACTCTTACACGTCGTCATTGAAAACAAATATACAATTTCGTAAAAAACTGCAACAACGAGCTTGATGAACTCACAAGTTCGGCTTTATTATGGGAAACAATAATCTTAATTTATTATTTGTTTTAATTTCTGTAGCTTTAATCATAATGCATGTCTCAAGCCAATCTGCAAGTACAGGAAGGGTTTTGTTTTTATCAGGGGCGGCGGAAAAGCGGGAAACTTGCCATAGGCACTGTTCAGTGGAGAATAAGACAACTGAAACTGACGTTAAACGCATCACTCATCACTTTACCTGTAGGCGCCAAATACCCTAACTTAAATTACATTATTAATTATCTTATAAAAATGTTAAACTAAATTAAATGCAATACACTGTGTGCGAATTGAATTGGATCCTGAAATGAACTAATGTGACTAGTGTTTATATTTGGTTGCCCAATTAATTCCTGCCTATCCAGTCAACGTTTTAAAGATGCTGCCTACATATTGAATGCAGTCTTCACTAGCTTACCTGTAGTACTTAGTTTGATTAAAGTGTAGGTTACCTTTTATTGTCCTATAGATTAGGATTAGCTTTCCCAAAACCTTCATTAATTAGTAAACAATAAGAACTGACAAAACTGAACAATAAAACATGTAGAATGGAAAGCACCAGGTTGCTTTGCTTGACTTCTTGGCGATTGTTTTCATGGAATGGCCGGTTGAATCAAAAAATGGACGAAGTTTGCAAAGCCATTCTAACGATAGTTGAAACAAAAACAGACTAGTTGATTGTATTTGTTAGTGATGACTGGTGTGGCTACTTGTGGCAGAGTGGTGATAAGCCAAAAACAGGAGCGACAAAAACCATCACAGCAGCAGGATGCCGAGGTGATGTTTGGACTTGACTGGTGTCTTGGAAGTTGAAGATGTACTATTTTCTTTCTTAATTTGGGTTGTTGGTGGGCGATGATATTATCGACCACTAGGAGAAGGACGTAATCGAGTATGCTGGGTTTATGGTTTTGGAATGAAGAATGGTTAACAAAATGCCAAGGAAATACCTCCAGGATGTCTTCTACCTCGGGATGCAAAATCTGTTTCTAAAGGGAACCGCCGGAATGATTTAGTTTTCTTTTGGACACAATGAATACTTTGTTTGCAAGTTTTTGCTAACATATCAATCTGTTGATAATTTCACTGTAGCAATCCTAGACAAACTGGACACTTCCTCCGAAGCGTAAAAGATTTTAAACACAATTCCCCACATTTAATAAAAATTGCGGTAAGATTAAGTATTGTCTAGACAAATAGGCCATTCCATTACAAATATCGCAGTCTATTTAAATTGAAAAAAGAAATTGTCCAGTTCATATTAACCCATCAAAAGAATAGGAAATAAATGTCTATCCTATCACAGTTTATCATGGTAATGGGAAGTAGTTGTTCAGATATAGTTTCGTGAAATACCTGGTCTGGTGCAACCTAACATGTCAGCGCTGCTGCTGTGCGGCGGCTTGCTGGGTGTCCTTGGGCACACCACCGCTCCACCACTTACATGGGCCACCTACGTCGCGGAGAGCCCAACAACATCACCCCCGCGGATTGGCGCGGGGTCTGCTCGGTACGGGCCATACGTACATTCCATCAGTTCAGCGAACACACGTTCACCTCCAAACTCTTTTCTAAACAGGCTTAAGAAAGGTTAATTCCTCTAAGGAGCCGGCCGCCTACGGCTGCTTTTTTACACTGATGACCTAACATGTAAGAACACTTTAATGAAACCCTTTATAGGTATTTGAGATTTTTATGAAAATTCTACAACTTTGTAAAGTCCTTGTGAATTTTAGAAAATTCATTTCCTATAGCTATTATACTTTTATTTTATTAACTTGTAGACCAGGCATTCGGCAATTGTGGCTCATCCAGTCAATTTCGTCTGCATGAAACGTTCTGTCTCGCATCGAACTTTAGTTGCCCTTTCCTATTGTAAACATTCCTAGAAACTATTTGTACCAATAGAAGTGTAATTTATAGACTTATATCATAATGTGTTACTGGAAATCTTGCATACCTTTCATTACAATGATGAGGAGCCAGTGGCCATACTACGGGGTAACGTTACCCGAGTACCTTTCTAGCCTAAAATTACATGGGAATGGGTACGTTTCATGATTTATTGTTACCTCTTTGTTTTACGTTATTTACACTTTATTTTGTTTTATTTAAAGGTCAGTCTATTTCAAAACTAAATCTCCTTTTTGTAAGTTAATCGAAGCAAGTTAGATTTAACGCAGTAGTTTCATCATATATCTAATACTTCGCCACTGGAAAACTACATTATTTTTTATTACAACAGAGCTGCCAATAGTGCAAGATGTGTTGCCTAACCAACAGTCACGTGGTTTGCAATCATTTTCGGTGTCTCTGTATATCACCATACAGAGGAGAAGCTACCGTAGTTTGACAATGAATTTAAAAATGAAGGAAGGAAAATCGATGGTGTAAGGACTAAATTTCGAATAATCGTAAACTCAGATATCCATATACAGTAAAACCTGCTAAAACGGAAACTGGTGGACTATGCAAGATTTTAATATAGGTTCTCGCTTTGTCAGGTTTAATTAAAAAAACAGACATTTGCACTAAGATACCAAAACAAAATGATGGAAATTCAAACACCGCAAATGAAACATTTTTAACAACCAAACTCAAGCTGCTTCTAGCTGCTTTTGTGATAAAAACAGAACTACTCCTGTATTTAGTAGTTATAATAAAAGTTTGAGAAGAAAATTCCAAAGTCAATTTTCCTGGGAACATTCACTGTCAGGTAATTAGGACTCCCCTTGGCTTAAATAATTTCCACTAGTACATTGAAAATAATCCTCCTTAAGATGGTTCTGAATAGTTGAGGGATTATAGATTTCTAGGAATAATTAAGTAATCTACATTCTAACTGTACATTAACAGATTTAAATTCATAATTTTGTGAACAATAGGACCTTAATTTACGTACCACTTTCTGGGAAAAAATTTTAGATGTTTAAGACCTTCTTCCCCTTCAACAATTTTCAATAATTGATAATAATCCTCCTTAAGACGTTTTTTGAAGAGACGAAGTACAAATTTCTAGATAAAGACCTTGAGTTATGTGTATTCCGCTTTAACAGATTTAAATTAATAATTTTGTACACGTTGGGACCGTAATTTAGACTCCGCTTCCGCGTTATGAAAGTTTTCGCTATCGTATGATATAAATGTATAGATTCTGACGGGATCAGAAAATAATTCCGCTTTTTGGAGGTTTCCGTTTTATACAGGTTCCGCATTTACAGGTTTTACTGTATTCAAATGTCTTAAAATCCGAATTTCATTTTTGGTCGTATCTACGTACAGTCTCTTGCATAAATAATGTCGCAGCTTTATTTTTAAATGAAACAATTATCGGGATCTACAAAAATTAATTTATAATTGGTATAAATTGTCCAAAATATTCTTATGGCTTTCTAGAAAACAGATTTTGCAAGATTAATGCTAAATCAGATTTTCGATTAATCCTTTCATTAGAAGAATGGATTGCGACGTTATTTATGTAAAAAGCTGCACCTGTTTCAATATTCCTAAAAGATAATTCCGATAGGGTCGTTATTATTTTACACATACTTAAACAAATAGTCACTAATTAGTGTCGCTGTTTGTCGGAAATATGTCAAGGTTATGTATTTCATTAATGAAGGAATTTAGTATAATTTTCTTGACCGTTCAGATATTACATCCTGGAACGAACTGTACATTACTTTTATTAAACTTGAATCTCACTCATCAGTCAGCTTACTAGGATGAGCGTCTGATCAATTCAAAACATTTGATTTTAAATTCATGTCAATAGCATAGATAATAACTATTGCGGCTAGATGTGATTGTTCATTAAAATGTCATTGCTCGATGTTAATGTCATTGCTCTTATAATTTTCAATGTATATCTAACTGTTTTTGGATTATTTATTAAATTTAAATTTTGCAAAGCATGCCCGAAACTTAATGAAGTTAAACAAAATTATAAGAAATATTTTTTGTAGACTGTAAATAAAAACTTGACTTGATTTGGAATAACAATAATCTAAGGAATAATATTTTTATTAAAATATGCAAAATTCTCTAATAGTTTTTCTAGAGATGGCACTTTCATTTTATTGTAACTAATTTGGCATTCTTTCAATATTTTAAAATCTTAACTTTCTTATTTCTTAGTTTTTACTTTTACTTAAGTATTTTTTTCCTTTTACGTGAAAGCTTTTAAGAACTGTCTTACCATATTAGTAAAATCGCGAAATACCACACATACTACATCGCTCAAGTAACGATTTTACTTCTTTAATCGCGATCCGTTAACAGTTTCATTTAAGTTGAAATCTTCTTATCACGTACTTATTCATAAATTCTGTTTGTTTTTGTACTATTTTCAAGTTTCGTTAGGATATATTTAAAGAAAAGCACGATTTGTAAAACATCTCGTTCAAACTGTGGTACTTAATACAATTTTATGTTCGTTTTTGAATTTATTCCAAAAATACGAAAGTAATATGTTAATCGCTTCATCAAAACACAGAATTGGGTATATCACTGGTACTTAAGGAAAAAGCCTGATGACAACACAACTCAATCAAAAAAGTGCTGTTATATTTGCCATGGAAGGGTGTAGTTTGTGTTGGATGTTTTAACTTAGCCTTTGACTTGACTCACGCAGCATAAAAAGCTATAAGTGGAAACAGTAAGAGAACTATTTATGTAACCTTTGTAAGCTTGACTTAAATTGGAAAGAATGACATTGATTCTTAATCAGAAGTATTGAATTTTCTAAAGGTACCTAAGATATTATAAAAATTAGGTTTAAGGAAGAATCTATTTTGTCATTATGTATATTACTTAGGAATTGGTTTGGCCCGTATGACGTATTCATCTGGCACCCAATGACCCCAGCCAAAGTTCAAATCTGACCGGCATCCAACTTCAGTTGCCTTCTCCTGATATTAACTACCATGGAATTTGTCAAATGAAATTCACTTTATTTTTTCTTAAAAGTATCTTTGACATATTTAAAAAGAATCTCTGGAAGAATGAAAATCCGAAAATAATCAGAAATGCTTCTCGCTTTGTTATCAATATATGCTATATGTGTATATCAACGAATACCACAAAGACCTAGAACTACGTTTACTTATGCAGAATACAAATCGAAATTTTGTACAGATATAGAGATTACATCTAAATAGTATGTTGTATCTCAAGATTCATTGCATTTTTATTTTCCTCTATGTAAAAATAGACTTGATGAAGCAAAACTGCCAAAATTTTGAATCAAGAAACTACACAGACACTTTTTTAAGCTACATACATGTAGATAACGTAGCAGCTAGAATATCAGGAGACATACCTACCTTTTGAATAACGCGGGAAAAAGAGCGAAAAACTGTACTTCATGCATAACGAAATCTGGAAAAGATAGTGAGAAAAACTGAATGCCAAAATGCTTACTGAAATACCAGAATACCTACATGTATATCGAAATGAACATGATAAACTTTCAGAACAAAAGGGCAACTAGTTACAATAAAAAACAAAATTGTAGCTTAGAACTGATCTGAGCAAATCATATGCAGGACAAGCTACAAGAAGTAGATTCGATTATTTAAGGCCACAGGTATACTGACTTTGTTAACAGAGGCTAAGCACAGAAGAAACTGAACTAAATTCGTCTTGCCTTGCAGTGTTAGTTTAATTTTTCCCTATTAGTACCAGAGCCACTGACAGAAAAAGAAGACCTGAATTATAACTTTCTGGCGTTATTACACATCGACGCAGAAAGGTATCTAGATACTTTGGTGAACATTTCAACGCGCTAGGTGTGGGAACTATGAAAAAGTCTAGTTTTTCCACAAATCCTAACTGTCTGACGTTTATAAATTTTTGTAAAGTGACGAAATACAAGTACTTTGGTAAAAATGCCATGAAAAACCGTAAACGGAAACTGTCACTTATCATACCCAATCCTAACCACTTGAAATTTGCGTCATTTTATCAGTCTTTCTATTCTAATTTTTAAAGTCAAAACGCCAGAAAGACCAATGTGGTCTTTGTTTCTTTAATTAACATTTTACACAAAAGAGTTCACTTTTTTCAGTTTTTTCCAGATTTTTAAAGTCGTAAAAATATGCTTAAAATGCATATTAAGCTTGTAAATTTGGTTGCGTAAACGTTTAAAACAAAAGAAAACTCAGTTTTGGAACATTTTATTTTAGTAACTAAGATATCAGAACGTACCTTTACTGATTCCATTTTGATTACAATAATATCTTTTAATGACTTCAAAGAAACTCATTGATGTTTTTGTTTTCAGAATAATCCAAGATGTTGAAGACATTTGAAGAACTAAGGAAGAACTTTAAACTTAAGCCTCATGGATACAATATTGATAATATGGTTTTTAAACTACATTATCGAATTACCGTGTTAATGTTATTAGTAGCCACAGTTTTGGTAACGTCACAACAATATATAGGAGAACATATAAGGTGTATAAGCGATAAAGGAATCCCTGCACATGTTATGAACACGTTTTGCTTTTTCACATCTACGTTCACAGTTGTAAGTATAATAATAGTAATAATCATCGAATTCTTATAATCATAACGTTTTTTATTTTAAGATAAAACATTTAAATTCATCCTTGCTAGACGCTGAAAATCTAGCACATCCTGGAGTCGGACCGATGGGTGTGAATACAGATGAACCTATTAAACGCCATGCGTACTACCAATGGGTACCATTTGTGCTGTTTGGTCAGGCTATCATGTTCTATTTTACTCATCTTCTTTGGAAGAAATTAGAAGGTACGTTATTTTAGAATTTTACTTTTAAATTTTTCTGAATCTATTTTAACTAGGAGGACGGCTTAGAAGATTGGTTGATGGTCTTCAATTTGCGGCGTTCGCTTTAGAAGATAAAGAAATCCAAGTGAAAGATACTAAAATTCCAACAAAGCAAGCAAGGTAAACCCTGCAATAAAAACTTGTATATGCAGTAATTATAAAACCTGAACATTCCATTCTAGAGACGAGAAAGTAAAACAAATCCGACAAGCTTTTATGGGTCGCATTTACATAAATCGCTCATGGTCTAGAGGACTAATATTTTGTGAAGCTTTAAACGTTCTTCATGTTATTTTGCAATTTTATATTACCAATAAATTTTTATCTGGACAATTTTTAAACTTAGGTCCAGAAATTATCGAGCACGGCGTGGATTCTAGTGTTGATATACTTGATGTAGTCTTTCCAAAGGTAATTAACAAATCCTTTATTGCAGTTGCAATTCATTTGTAAATGTTATGTTCACCTTCTAGGTTACAAAATGCACATTTTATAAATATGGTCCATCTGGTTCAATTCAGTCACACGACGCAATGTGTGTCATGGCTCTTAACATAATCAACGATAAAATATACATAATGCTCTGGTTTTGGTTCGTAGCTCTTTTTATATTGTCTTCTCTGGCTTTGTTATGGCGGGGTTTAACTGTTATACTACATGCAAAAAGTCAAAAGTTTAATGAGGTCGTATTTGCAAATGCCTGTCCCGGGAAATTAAATCCCTGGAGAGTTCTACGGGTTACACGTTACTGTAGCTTTACCGATTGGCTCTTCCTTTATTATCTCTCTAAAAATATGGATGGTTATGTATTTAGAGACTTATTTATTAGTCTCGCCGAAGAACTCGATCAACAAACAGAAACTCCTCTCTTAATTGATGTACTCGATGCGGATAATTCAGATTCTGATGAGAAAAAAGAAAAAGAATTGAACGATCTGCGGAAAGACAAATAAATGTTAGATGTTCCTAATCGCCTATCGTTTTATAACAACTTTGGTGCTTACTAGCGAGAATGAATTGAAATGCTGTGATGTTTTATACAATTATAAATACGTCTGTACTTTTTATATATGTATTTATAAAAGTGTTGTATGTTTAATTGCTTTATATGATTATTATTAACTACGTTACAGAATATAGAATTTTTATGTAAGATGCTATTTTTATATTTTTAAGACTGCCATTTTTCTTAGAAAAACCATGTTAGATAGTCATAATGTCAAAACAAAATGTTTTATTATGTTTAGGTATGCAATAAAGTCACTGAAAGTAAATTTCTTGAAAGCGGATTTGTTATTTATTTGTTTATAATGAAACTTGTGGTTAAATATGCAACCATGTAAATCCCAAACCAACCTTTTAAAAGTTGTTTGCACTGGAAGTGCAATGAAAATTGTTTATTTTATTAATCTCTTGAAAAGATGCAAAATATAATAAAAATGAAATTGAAAATTATTTCTACACTAAATTTAAATTCGACTGCAGATAATGCAAATATGTATAAAATCTTAAAGCTCAACTGAAACTAGTGGACAGTAGGATACCGATAGCCAATCCAACACTGCATTCTTGACTCATTGACCCATGCACTTAACAAATACTGACCATCGAGTTTTAACACTTTACGTTCTAATAACCAAAGTATATTCCCTTAGAAACAGAAAAGAGAGACATCCGTAGTGTTGCGTAAGGCAATATCTTATAAATGCACAGCAGGTAGGTAGCAGGTTGATCCACTCAGCATCCTGATTTACTCCTAAGAAAAACCAGTTAGCAACAGCATAACCATGGCCAATAATAGACTTATCGTTACCAAGAAGACTTTGGTTGTACAACATACCAGTTTTACAAGTCTGAATATGTAAAAAAAGAAAAAATTTGAAAAAGGTAAGGGGGTTGTGCATAGTCCAACTAGCGTACTCTGGCATTGCATAAGAAAACTGTTGTTTTAAAATCCTCTGTTAGTTGTCGCTACCTTACAATATCCTGTATATTTTTATGCAAAAGCTTTACTGAATTCTGCATTAACTTTGGAGTATTTAAAATTCAAAATTTTGAGTTCTGGAGTTATCATAATTATCTTAATATTTTTGTTCATTCATTTAAAAACTGGAAGTTTATTGAAAGATATTTATTTTTTACTAGCATGTTTAATTATCTATAAATAAAAAATAATAATAATCAAATTAGAATTTTTTATTTATATAAATAATAAAAAATAGTAAATAAATTAGAATTTTTTATTTATTACATGTTTCTTGTTATCTTTTTGTTATTTATTTATTAAAAATTACAATCGAGTCTGTATAAACGATTAAGAAATTAATATTAAAAAAATGCTGAACTGCATTTGCTTGTCCTAGTTCTGAGTTACGAATTACCTACATACACAGCTGGAATACTTAAGAATATTAGAATGTGTAGAATATTAAGAATTTATTTTTACAAGAAAAGCGTAAGTAATTTCAACAATAACATTTTTATGAGCAACGTTTGAAACAAAAAATCAGGAATAGGAATACTCCAAGTATGACCGCCAAACGCAGGCGTTAGTAATTAGGAGACATCAAATCCTTCATTTAAAAAAGGAAGGTTTGGACATATTTTCTTGCTACCAGACAATGCCATTTGTATTCCTTAAGAAAGTCATCTATTCTCAAAATAAAACCACCGAAAAACGTCAAATTCTACACGTTCGCATCTATTTCAGTAGATACCATGCTTTCGATAGACGAAGAACGAGAAAGATGTACAATTCTATCTAGATGTTTAAACATTTCTTTATCTGAAAGACTGATGCCCGGTTTCTGAAAGCAATTTATCTAACCGATAAAGTTATGCATTTCATAAATCGCCAAAAGGTGTTTCTGAAACGCTATGTTGTATTTATGAGACCGATATCGGCTTCATAAGTTATCGGAGCAAGTCGGTGCGATAAGTTATGTAGCGCCGGCGCATTCTACATCGGTTGAGGTTTCGCGCGGCTTTTTTTCAATTACCTATCGCTAACAGCAGGTTATGTTTAAGATGAAAGTGCCGGTATAGAACGACAGTATTGTTGAAAAATGTGTAACAGTTTCAAATTATTTCAGTTTTTTAAAGTATTTTTTTGTTTTTCTAGTGTTGCAAGTGCAGTAGCCACCTATCGGTTTCTCTCGTAACTACTTAAGAAACCGATAGTTATAAAGTAGAGTACAATATTTTGAGCAACACTTAAGAATTTTATCGGTTCCATAAAATTATGCATCCGATAACTATATGACACATAACATCACCTTTCAGAAACCGGGCATGAAACAGCTTACTTGAATTCTTGCTGTCTCGACTAACTTATGAGGGCGGTTCAGTAAGTACCCGTATAACAAATTGCAGACTGATTGATAGGTTAGTTTGGATTTGACAGCCATTTGAGTAAGACGTGTTTCGTGATTTTAGCTAAGATGGAAAAAGAGCAGTATCGTTCGGTAATTCGCTTTCTGTTTTTGGATGGGAAAAAATGCGAGGAGATAAAAGCAAAGTTGGATGCTGTTTATGGGGACACTTCGCCATCTATGACCACAGTTAGATATTGGTTCGACGAATTTAAACGTGGGCGAACATCCGTTTTTGATGAGGAGCGACCAGGACGCCCGGCAGACGTGGTTACCGAGGAAATCATTCAAAAAGTCCACGACATGATTCTCGCTGATCGACGAACGAAAGTGCGTGAAGTAGCAGAGGCCGTAGGTGTGTCGACCGGAACGACAATTAATATTTTACATGATAAGTTGGCGATGAAAAAATTGTCGGCGCGATGGGTGCCGCGATTGCTAACGGTGGACAACAAGCGGATGCGGCTGTTAACTTCGAAGCAGTGTTTGGAGCAATTTAAGCGAAATCCGAAGGAGTTTTTGCGTCGAGTTGTCACCGTTGATGAAATCTGGATTCATCATTACACACCCGAAACTAAGCAACAATCAAAACAATGGATTTCCCCCGGTGAATCTGCTCCAAAGAAGGCGAAGATTGTTCCATCGGCCGGAAAGGTAATGGCGACGATTTTTTGGGATGCGAACGGCGTCATCCTCATGGATTTTTTAGAAAAAGGAAGAACGATCACTGGACAATACTACAGTGAGTTATTAGACAGCTTCGACAAAAAATTGAAGGAGACACGGCCGCATTTGGCGAAAAAGAAGGTGCTGTTTCACCACGATAACGCACCAGCACATTCATCCGGAGTTGTCGCCGCCAAACTGCATGAATTGCGTTATGAATTGCTGCCGCACCCCCCGTATTCACCCGATCTGGCTCCCTGCGACTTTTTCTTGTTTCCTAACATGAAGAGATAGAGGCGTATTTTGGAGAGTTCGACAAATCCTATTTTTTGGAGGGGTTAAAAAAATGGCAGGAACGTTGGGAGAAGTGTATATTTCTAAAAGGAGACTATGTTTTTGAAAAAAATTGTGTCTTCATTTCTAACACGGGTACTTATTGAACCGCCCTCGTATGCTTCCAGCATATGCCCTTCGGTCTAACAATTTACGCCCCTTTCATGAATCTGACAGTCAGAATTTATCCTCCATATTAATGGACGATGAATAAATCAATAATACATGGTGACAAGATACAAGAAGTTACGAGGCCAGGATAGCTGTATGGTCTGCCTAATTACCTATATCTTTCTTATCTGTTTTTATAAAAACCTCGGCCTATGTTTCTTCACATTCTGGAGAGAATAACATTCAAAATTATTTTATGCAGTACTTAAATAGAAACAAAATTACCATAGACGAAGTCCAAAAGCAAGGCCAAAATCATTGCTGACTACTACTAAACCAGAACTTATTCGTCACTTTGATTTTCTATACATCGCGCTCAGGCTCATAAATAATCATAATGTAATACATAGCATCAAAGCTTGTTCTGTCTGTTGTTATATCAGTACAGTTTGATGTCTAATGGTCAGATACTTAACTACTCGTATTCTATTGAACAGAAATCAACCAGCGGCGACACATTTCTCATCAATCCTTTGTGAGCAGCGTAGGTTGAGAACTTTACTCATTTTTTATTATTTTATTAAACTGTTACAAATATTATCTGTTATTTTCAATATACAATGAGGAAGATAAGTATAGAATAAATTCATTATTTTGAAAACAAATTAAATAAATGAAAATTGCTTAGATAAGTCTATTTTCTTTTTTTGCGTATTTAAAATTTTCTTATGTTGCTCTATAAAGACTATAAAGGTAGGGAACTTTATTAAACATTACATAAGAAGAATCGACTCACTGACTACCATGGGGTAGCTACATAAAGCTTAACAAAAAAAGATAGTGCAGTTGAGCAATACCTTATCTTCTATCAAAAGAAAGCTACCCAATTTAACTAAAGAAACACAGAAGACGATGACGAAAGGTAGAGATTCTTCATAAACGGTTAAAAGATGCGGTTATGTACAGTAGGGATGCCACGAATATTCAGCTACTATTCGGTATTTGGCCTATTCGACCGTCTTTTCTGTATTCGGTATTCGGCTGAATAGTATGCAGTATTTGGCCGAATACCGAATACCTAATTATAAAAAAAGCACATATTACTCAAAATGTATCTCTTTTAATAACAAATCATTACAAATTTAATACTTAAAATCTATCAGTGGCAAGTTATGATGAATAAAAACAATCTATTCAGCATTTGTTGGTAGCAAACGATTCCGCTTTGCCTTATAGATAATACCTGCTTCTGAAAAAAGCCTCTCGCTATATACATACTGCCAGGAGACGATAAGTAAATCTTTTGTCAGCATTGGATACTGTTTTGCGTTTGCTGACCACCACTTGTAAGGGTCTGCCGTCCGATTTAGGCGAACAGTTTTCAAATAAAAATCAATCTCATTTGCAATAGCACTTGTCTCCATAACCTCATTTCCTCGAAACATCTCCAGAAACTGTCGTGTATTTCAATGGTTCTATCATTTTCATTGATGTTTCTTTTCTTACTAGGTGGAGAAGAATAATCATCGGTACTGCTACATTCATCACAACAAATTTTTAGAGTTTCTAAAAGAACTTTTTGTCTGGCTCTTTCCTTTTGAACTAATCCCAGGAAACTTGTTTTGAATCGCGGGTCAAGAAAACTGGCAACCAGATATTTGTCATTGTCATCAAAGTCAAACCGTTTTTCAAGTTCAACTTTTAGTGTAGATCTCATTGTCAATAAATTTAGTGTTCTATCTGCAGTCTCTTCCTTTCCCAGGTATTTCAATAATGTGACGACATGTGGAATCACTTCAGAGATGCAGGAAACACTTGAACTGGTTATTTTAGTAATCTCCTCGAACGGTTTGAGGAGTTTGATACATTGCTCCATTAACTCCCATTGTGACGGTGTCAAATTGTTCAAAGATTCGTGATCTGTTATGTACAAAGAGACAGCTCGTTTTTGTTCTAGTAATCGCTCCATTAAATAATAAGTAGAATTCCAGCGTGTCATTACATCTTGTACTAGTTGGTGGTTCGGCAAGTTTA
The DNA here is from genome assembly GCA_011009095.1 of Ignelater luminosus. Taxonomy (NCBI): domain Eukaryota; kingdom Metazoa; phylum Arthropoda; class Insecta; order Coleoptera; family Elateridae; genus Ignelater; species Ignelater luminosus. The sequence continues at coordinate 88,227 of VTPC01090673.1, forward strand.
GTTCTTGGCGAACGCCTGAATGGTTAAAATGAGTAACAATTCGTCTCGCAGCAGCTACCATCTCCAGTACCTCCGCTTGGGATTTCAGCGATTCCTCGACAGCTCGTTGCAGTGAATGAATAAAACACTTGGCAGAATCATAGTCTGCGACTCGTACACCTTTTATCATATTGGCTCCACTGTCATGGACAAGTAAATGGATCTTGCTCTAAGGAATATTCCATCTTCCTGCAATAGCATTACGCTCTTTTGCGATATTGTTACCAGTATGTGAGCCAGCAAACGGCTTCATCGCCAAAACACCACGTTCAAGAATAAACTCTGGATCTGGAGATATCCAATGTGCAGTGAAACTCAAGAAACTCTCGTTATTGTGCTAACATGACTACATATCAGATGTCACGGATACTACTGTTGCTCGCGAGATACTAGCTGCAATTTTTGAGTAAATTCTGTCATATATATCGGGTATAACTTTCTGGGTCATATAAGTGCGACCAGGTATTTTGTATTGAGGCACTGCCTTTTCCATAAGCTTTGTAAAGCCGACTCGTTCAACAAGTGAAAACGGCTCGTTGTCTAAGGCAATCATCTCACCGATTAAATAATGATATTTTATTGATTTCGGGTCATTTATATCCCACAACAATTTTCTTTCAGTTGTTTGCTTCAGAGTTAACTGTTTTTGTTTTTTTATTTACCTGGTACTGGAATCGGCAGACGCAAGAGTACCGTCCTTTTTACTTCCACTTCATTAGAAATCTCATAACATTCCCAAATAGGCAACTTTTTATTAATTACTGGTGCCATTTTATAAAGCTTTTGGCTATAAACAGCGATATTTTTAATAATAATGAATAATAATTGTAATAACACAACCTGCGATCAGAAGAAAGTAACTAATAATTCGTGTCGTGACACGATCTACTCGCAAATGAACCAAATAGTCTCACCCCGTCGCTCCCGCACAGCCGCAATGAGACAAGCGTGACCTGTTACGCGCGAAATGTACACATCTTGTACCAAATATTCGGCGGCCGAATACTCGGCTCTTCGGCCGAGGGCATGGCCGAATATTCGGTATTCGGTTTTTGGCCAAATCACTATTCGTGGCATCTCTAATATACAGTAGCCTCACCAGGTATCTTCTAGAAAAAGAAAAAATTATAGTGTAGAAAAGAAAATATCTAAAAGAAACGCAACGAGCGAGAATAGAAGAGGCATCCCAGGCTGCCCCCCCCCCCCCTTGGACTTTAATCCATATTTACAAAACTCTCAACTGCCCAATGATTGACTGTCGAGTTCCTTTCTCCTGCTTCTGCTCCTTAGAATCACCTTAGCTATAGACTTCCCCAGAAGAAAAGGCCATCTGCAGGAAAAATTCTTAATATCTGTTCGAAAGCACACACTGATATCCTCCTTAACACAATGTTACAATCAACTTTACAAATCCAGAGTTTGCTAGGAAATTACGAATAATTTTTAAATTTTACTAGTAAATCGTTGGATACATATGCAGCTTCTAGCAATCTACTTTTAAATTGCAAGCTATAGCAGCAACTTTTTTCTTGAAACATTGAACTTGTAACGGGCTCCTGGTATTTCACTTTGCAGACCCAAGAAAGTTTAAACATCCCTCAGAAAATTACAAAAAATTACTAACACCCATATCCAAATGAATGCGAATGCAAAAAAAGCACCTGGATATCTTATCACAGGTGAGATTTTGAAAAACTTTCAAAGAAAAGCCTTGGTTAAATTAACTACTTTGATCAATGCTTGTGTTGGGCTAAACTATGTCCCAGATTCATGAAGAACAGCTGAGATTATCATGATACCAAAATCCGGCAAAAATCTAAGTGAAATGGAATCATATCGACCCATCTCACTATTGCCAATTATGTCTAAGCTGTTTGAGAAATTGCTATTAAAGCGTTTCAAACCTATTCTTGATAAAAGAAATCTGATACTATCACATCAATTTGGTTTCAGAAATAATTACTCCACAATAGATCAAATCCATCGTATCACCGATGTTATAGAAAGAACGCTAGAAAACAAAGGTGTGTGTTCTGCTGTATTCCTAGATATTGCACAAGCTTTTGACAGAGTATGGCATCAGGGCTTACTACATAAATTAATATCATTACTTCCGGATCATTTCTATCAACTTTTAAAATCCTACTTGTCTAATCGATATTTTCGCGTTGAACATGAAGATTCGTATTCGGAACTGAAATTGATTAAGGCTGATGTACCACAAGAAAGTGTTTGGGGACCAGTCCTGTGTCTGCTTTATATTAATGATGTGCCAACAATATTATACAGTACAACAGCCACTTTTGCTGATGACACAGCAATCATGACAGTGAGAGATTTTCAACCAGAAAATTGCAATCGGCTTTCAACAAAGTCACCATCTGAACTAAAATATGGCGCATTAAACTTAATGAATCCGAATCGACACATATTGATTCCACAAATAAGAAGATTGTATAACAACCAGTCTTCATTAATGGCACTCAACTACCCTATGCCACTACAGCAAAATATCTTGGTATGATACTTGATGCCAAACTTCGATGGAAAGAACATATCAAGAAAAAGCGGAATGATCTTAACATCAAGTTTAGAAAAATGTATTGGTTGCTTGGACACAACTGTCAGCTATCAACCCGCAACAAGCTTACATTGTATAAGCAAGTGCTACGTCCAGTATGGAGTTATGGAATTCAACTTTAGGAATGCGCCAGTGATTCTAATATCCAGATGATACAAAAATTTCAAGTGGTAAAGTGTATTATGAATGCGCCTTGGTATGTTCATATTATCATATTTGTGACCTTCACCGTGCTCTTGAGATCGAAATGATCACGGACATCAGCATCAGATTCGCCAGTTCTCATCAAAAGAGGTTACAAAACCATATAAACACAGAAGCATCCAGACTTCTAGATGTGCGTAATATTACTAGACGACTCAAACGGACAAAACCATTTGAGCTTGTTAGACACTAGAATACTAAATGTAATCTTAGTTATTGTTAGTATATTAGGTTAGAAACAAATTAATCGTTAGTTTTGTAAACTAGTTTTAATTGAATTAGGTTGTTATTTTGAGCTTTAACTAAAAAAGCAACTAACACCAATAACCTCCTACCGGAGCTGGTGGACCATTTTAGGGAACACCTCGATTCCCTCCAAATAATCATACCCACCACCTTCAAAAATACCACTCTTCTCTGCTACATATTATTTTATATATTTCCATTGTTCTAATCTCCAACGCAGAGAACAACCTTGTCTTGGCTTACTTAACACTGTTCTTGCTTTCATAGTTTTCTTAAATTACATTTTTGTGAGATATTTTTGCCTAATGTGCTTGGCGATAACAGGCATTGGAACTAAATATCCACTACTGGTCAGCAGACAGCCTGATTCATTAGAGCCGCTGCAATCCAACTTATACACACCATCAAGGTCAGACTCATAATTCTCCGTTTCATTACACAAAATCTTATTTCACTGACTAAAGAAGAGAAAATTCCTCGATAGCTCACTTATCTTCGGTAGTTAAATTAACGTTGGTTGACTTGAGAATGCCTGGTCCAAACTTGATCCTCCTTGGTTTCCAAAGCAACTAGAATAATGATTGCAAGTAACTTGTCCACATTCAGAATAATCACACGCATTTATGGACACTCTTTTACTTCGGCATTGGTTACAACTGTTTTAGACCGGATGAAGAGTTAGGTGCGCGTCTATTAACTAGTACAAAGATCTCACCACCTGAAACTATTTTGTATTTTACAATTTTTTCTTCAAATTCTAGTATTACTTTTGTAAGCAATTCTAAATGCAAACAACCTCATAGTCTATTTTTAGCTTTGCCCCTGATTTTAATGTATGCTTCTAAATATACGACAGCTCCTTTAGATCATGTGCAGTTTACTTTCTATGAATTTTCTTAAGAACCCAGTCGAAATGTTTTTACAACTAGATAAAATAATGTTTTAAGACTGTAAAAGCCCGTGACATAACTAACTACGTACCCGCAACTTCTGCGATCACGTTAAGCTTAGAATGCTGAGACGCCTGAGGCTCAAAGTCTTATTGTCTTATAATATTCGTATTACTAAATTCTTATATTATACTTCTTGTTAATGTCAATGGTGCCCCAAGAAATGTTTGCGGAGGTAGGCCAAAAATTTGAAATTTCTATATTTTACCTACTATAGATAATATTCTTCAAATAGGTAACGAGATAGTCTTAAGAAAGACAAGAGTATTACCGAGATAATGAAAGAATTGTGTCTAAGTGCCTCCTCGAAACATGTACAGGTGTTTACTCTTACGGCCTAGAAGAAGACTTGACTTTGCCTTTTTCCCTGGGTCATCATTTTATCAATAGGTAGTGTATGTGAAGAAGCAAATTATATGAGCATCTCGATCTCTTTGGGAAAGATTTGAGCCTACGCCCACCGCCAGCTTTGGGGGACCTGGGCTAATACTGTTTGGGGGCCCTCCCAATCAACCCGAGTTTGGGCTAATTGTGGAGACCATTCGCCATTTTACTGATAAACTGTTTTTTATCCATTTTTAATTATTATAGTCAACAAACATTAAAGAATCTTTTAATTTTTTATTATATCTTCTCCCATAATGCAATATACAATTTAACCGTAGGATTTCATCAATACCTAAAGGGTATACTGTAAGGGTATATTGATATCTCTATCTAAAATTTTGGTATTAAACTAAATGCGTCACCTTACTACCTTTCCTTGCTTCTGATAATATTATAAAACTGAGAACACAATGAAAGTATATCCTACAACATAAATTAACTATATTGGCAATATATGGATTGCCAAACAATACCCCTACTAATGGAAAAGAACTGTTCTTCGAAAAAATCAACCAAGAATCAACAAAAATAGGGAACAACAGAGAAATAATAATTTTAGAAGACCTCAACAATCGGATGGGAAGAACAGAAAACAACAATATCATAGGACCGTTTGGAGAAGAAACAACAAACGAGAATGGAGAACGGCTCAAAGATCTATGCAAACCAACGGCTACTACTACACAAAGACATATATAAATATACGTGAACACAAGGTACTAGAAACTCAAGATGTATTATATACTACTTAATCGTTAAACAGTCCTCTTTATTACAAATTGAAGATGTCAGAGTATACAGAGGAATATGTAATATATCTGATCATCACTTTTTCAAAGCTAAAATATTCTTCTCAGGTCAATATAAGATTCAGACAATAACACATAACATTGACCAAACAACAGACATTACGGATAAAAAATATAACCTTGATAGTTTACAACAAGAGAGCACACAATATCTGTATCAAAATCGATAAATCAATATCTTCAAGAAATCAACAACCAAACAGCAAATAAGGTGTACGAAGACGTAGTAGACACTATAAAAAGGCTGCAAGAGAAGCCTTAGGTGCAAGGGAGGTTCCAAAAAGTAATAAATATTGGTGGAATCCTGAAATTGAGGAACTTATAGAAGGAAAAAAGAAACTACCAAAAATGGCTCAACACAAAAGATCAGGAGGACTATAGAAAATTCAGTGAAATAAAACAAAAAACAAGACAAGAAATTATAGAAAGCAAAAGAAAAATGTGGGACAAAAAGTGCCAAGAAATAGAGACATAATATTGGAAGAAGGAAATGTAGCGAGGTCTGAAAATTCATAAATAAAGTGAAAACCAACAAAAGACTAAGAAGCCCACTTCAATTAATACCGGTACGAGAATGGGTAAAACATTATTAAGATCAACTAACTGAACAAAGACCCGAATACACACAAATCACAACAGCTAAAGTACGAGTAGAGAGAGAAAAGAAATATACATAAATACAGAAGAAGTAAAAAAGGCAATGCAATAGCTGAAAAATAAAAAATCCCCTGGCCCAAGTGGAATAAACGCAGAGCTGCTCAAAAATGGAACTGAGAAATTATACACAGCTCTGGCTTATATATTTACAAAATATATAAATGATGAAAACGTACCGCATGAATGGAAAACAGCTTACATTACATCAATCCACAAAACGGGAAATAAACTAAATTGCAGCAACTAGCGTGGAATATCAGTAATTAGTTCAATTAGTAATTTATATGGAAGAATTATAAGAGACATAATAGAACAAAAATATAAAAAGGATGATGAAGAAGAGCAGTGCGGTTTTTGTGCTGGCAGATCCTGTACGGATAACGTATTCTGCCTGAAACAAATAATAGAAAAGACTAGGTGATATGACACGGATGATTTACAATATATAACGCGGAAACTTAAGGAGGAGTACGGAAAGTGGGGATTACAGATGAATTTAGACAAAACACAATATCTAGGTGTAGGAGAAGAAACAACAGATCTAATACTAGCTAACAACGAAACGATTGAAAGATGTGAAGAATATAAATATCTAGGAATAAATTTTAACAAAGAAGGACTCTAGAGTAAATAAAACAATAAAAATTACTAAAGCTCTCAATAGAATATTTTGGAGCACAAAAATAAGAAAACAAAGAAAAATAAGGATCTACGAATGCATATTAAAAAATACGTTGTTATGCGGATCGGAAACATGGTGAATGAAAGAACAGTTAAAGAGGAAAATAGAAGCGACAGAAAAGGATGTCTTAAGAAGAGCTGCAAGAACATCAAAATTAGAAAAGATACGAAACGACATCATAAAAGAACAGATGGGAATAAAAGAAACTATAATAGATTGCACAGAGAAGAAACAGCTTATATGGTACGGACACGTCCAAAGGATGGGAGAAGAGAGACTGCCGAAAAGAATTATGAAATAGATACCACCTAAAAACAGAAAGAGGGGCAGACCAAAGCAAACATGGATTCATGGAATAAGGAAGTATAGGAGCGAAAGGAATCTAACTGATGAGAACTGCACCAATAGAAAAACATGGCAATTTTGAATCGGACAACGTCGTCGGACCTTTTGAAATCGAAAAAAATTTTTTTCTGACTGCACAGGGGGCCGAAAGGGGCCCTGGGCTGCAGCCCATAAAGACCATGCCTAAATCCGCCCCTGTACGCCCATGTAAACATAAGTAAATAAACAAAGACATGTTTATACTAACTTAATAACAGTTATTAATAAAATTACACTGTTATTAGCCTTGTACAAATGTCTGTTTAATTATCGTACTGTACTATTGTAAGTCTAATCGGTTTATAAATCCTTTACTAAACTAATTGTAAGTATCGCCCGTTTTTTTAAATTTTTTTTTCATTTTAATTCGTGATAAACTTTTAACCGGATAATCTCCTGCTGGTAAGAATATTAAACAGCAATGATTGTCATAAAATGCAAATTTAATGAAAGTATAGAAGAAGAAGAATTCTAATAGAAATTTCCTAATAGAGGATAAAACAAGAAAGCTCCGGTTTAAAGCTAATTTTTCAACTCTTTCAATTTGCTGTTTTATTAGATATCCATAAAAACAACAAATATTTCTTTAGCAGTCCCTCTTAACAACTTATTTATTTCTTGTTTTCTGAAACTGTACCAATCAATCCCGAACTGTTTATACTGAAAAACATCCAGCATGCATGTTTTTCATAATAAAAATTCATCCTACCTTATTTTATTATTATGTTTTATTTTGGTATTTATCTTGACAATTATTTTGCTGAGGCTACTAGAAAAAGTAGAAAATAACAATTTAATGTGACTTTTCTAGAGACTGTCTTACTAAATACAACTCGTGTTTGGATTTTTTTGGGGTAATTTCGAAACTTTTCTTAGAGCACTTATTAGAGGTAAAAAAAGTACCCCCACAAAGTTTTCATGGAATTCCAGAAATAACAGCATTACATTATAAACATATTTGGTTTTTTTCGGTGTAATTTAGAAATTAACGGAAACGTTGACATTTTTTCATAGACGGTCATTAAGTTACACAGTTTTTTGTTGATTCAATTGAAATTTATTCAGCTAATGTTCCAAAAATTACACTTACTAATAAATAATCCTAAAATATAAATATATACATTGTACATTTTGTTAAATCTAAAATATTCATACAACGTTGTTTTTAACATCACCATACATTATATGTAAAAACTACAAACAGCTTCTGTTTTTTTTATACGAGTGCACTTTCTAAATTAGTTTAAAAGGTCTAAAAACAACAGGAAGTCGTACAAAGACGCGAGTGCACTGTCCGTTCAAACAAGCACTCGTGCGCATATGACAGTTTTAACTTTTAATAAGAATAAAATTGAAATTTGTAAAAAGTTTATCATATCTTTCTAGGATTTCTATTTGTAGACTAGTTTTTTAAAATTTTAATTAATTTTCTAGGTTATCTTAATAAATTATAGCAGAAAATTACTACAGAAGTTTTCCATATATTTTATTACATTTAATCTAGTCCACTGTAATGCAAAGTATATGAAAATAATACCTTGAGGTTCACAAAATGTTATCAGCTTTTTTACAAATTTGATGTAGTGGGTACAACGGAAACCAAGATAACGTCGTCTATTTCCTTTTGATTTCTGAAATATGAAAACTAATTTTGATATAAAGTACTAATAGTGTATTATTCTGTAATTTTATGCCTTTCTGATAAAATAACTTGCATTTTGTAGTTCTTTATTAAATGCGACATACATAGAGTGGTCCAGGGCTGGCGTTAGGCGTTTGGCCGCAAACTTCTTTCAGCCGTGGCTAGATTTATTGACAGTAACAATAATTCGTACAGTAATTGCTATGTTAGGTACGGTAGAAGAAAGAATGTCTTCTTGAATATATCTAATGGAGGATTTAGTGTGAAACAAGTGAAACGTCCAATTTAAAGCCCTCAATAAAACCGAATTTATTTGAGCGCCACGCGGTAGCGAATACAAATTCTTCAGAGTCTGAGGGAAGCCCCACCATGACCGCCTACGACATTAATTTCACGACTTACTGGATTTTCTTTATAAAGCGAATAAAAATTACACTTACATATATTAGGCCTTGGGGCTTGCAAATACATACTTGAGATGACATTATTCTCGAGGTTAGATTTCGCAGTAATCGTTTATAGAGAAAGATTATATCATTTGAAACATAACAAACGCCCTCTCTTCGTGATCCTGTAATGCGATGGTCTAAAGATTACAAACCAAGCTTCTCTGATTTATTATAGTGCCTAATATTAAACATGAGGATCACCTGTTTACCATTGCATGGTAGATAAAGAAGTAGAATATCCTATATAAACTTTGGAAAGTCACGATATGATATGAATAATCTGCAAACGGTCTTATTCAGGCATAAACGAGCAAATAAAGTACCATTTAGAATGTTCAATAAAGTTTGTGGTTGTGAACTTTCAGTCTTGGTACTTACGAGGTATGTGAGAAAAGTAATGAGACGGATTTCGTACTAACCAAAGTTTTTATTTTTTTCAAACAACAATATTATCCCCTTCAAAGTAGTTCCCTTGGGCAGCTATACACCAGCGGAGTCGTTGTTCCCACTCTTAGTAGCAGCGCTGGAAGTCTTCAACTGGTATGGCTTTTAACTGGTCGGTCACAGTCTTTTGAATGTTCTCCAGAGTTCCAAAATGACGTCCTTTTAGAACATCTTTCAATTTCGGGAAAAGGGAAAAGTCACAAAGACTCAAATCAGGTGAATAGGGGGGATGAGGAACAACAGTAATGCGTTTTGAGGTCAAAAATTCACTGATGGAAATTGCTGTGTGACACGGAGCATTGTCATGATGTCTGTCAAAATTTGATGCACGGTGAAAGCGTTTAAATTTAACTGTTCACTCATCATCCTTATTGTTAAACGACGGTCTGATCTCACAAGAGCCCTCACACGTTCAACGTTTTCGTCAGTTTTTGAAGTTGAAGGTCTCCCTGAGCGAGGTTCATCTTCAACGTGTTCTCGACCGTCCAAAAATGATTTGTGCCAGCGGAAAACTTGTGCTCTTGATAAGCACTGTTCCCCATAGACCTGTTTCAACTTTTCAAAAGTCACACTCGCGGATTCACCAAGTTTAACACAAACCTTTATTGCACAACGTTGCTCTAAATTCCGATGCTCCATTTCTGTAACACACAACAAAAACACAACTTCACTGATGGCACTGTCAAAAATAATGTGTTAGCTGTACGGAGTTGTAACTCGGACTGAGGAAGTGGAAGCGATAAACAAACCGGTTTATCACAGGCCGGTAGACACAACGTTGCCAGATCTCCCGCAGTGTTGCCAGTCTTATTACTTTTCTCACACACCTCGTATACCAGTGTTTCCGCGCGGAAGCGTACTACAATCGGCCGATTTCAATTTTTCTGTTGAAAAGTCAGTAAATAGACGTTAATAAGCCGTAGAATAAAAATGGAACTCATTATCGTCAAAAGAATTTTCGTGAAAGTGTAAGTGAGAGTAACGCAACAAACGAATTTACTCGGGGAATTACCTTCTTACCAAGTTATTCAAAAAGATTTCCTATATAAACGGAAAACTCTATAATTATATATTTATACCATATAATTAAATTACTTTAAAATGTTTTACAACCAATGTCAACTATTTCATTGTTTTTATTAAAGCAGTTTTACAAAAGTCAACTCTATTTTTATTTTCGGTAGATCAGTAAAACACAGGGGAAATCGGTAAAGATGGCAATACTTAAAGTGTTTTTTGAAAAGTCATCAAATATATTCTTTTATGTATTTTTGTCTTTTTGCAAAGCCCTTTTTGCTTACGCCGATGTTTCTGTAAATATCCTGATTTATGTCAGCATCACATCTTTGCGAGATCCCCGTACACTTCTTCCAAATTCTCTCATGTCTCTGAATTGTCATAGTTATTCGTGGTTCTGCAGAGTTCTAGTTTCTTATCAAGCCGTTGTTCATGAAGAATGGCTCAGCTTTTAGCAAATATGCAGATTTTTGTAGTCTTTTGTAGCCAGATTCATTAAAGGGATTTAAGTTTCAGACCTGGTCCAAGTCTAAATCCTTGGCGTTTTATTGGTAATACTTCACTTGTTTCTAGTTGTATAACCAATGAAACGCTAGGGATTTAGACTTAGACCAGGTTTAAAATTTAAACCCCTTTAGTCACTCTGGCTGTTAGGTTCATTCAGGTAAAATCCTAAACTTTTCCGGTCGTTTGGGTTTTTACAAAACCATCCTAGACTTTTCTGGATTTCCAAGCTTTTGCAGTTCTACTGAGCCATAGAGATACCAGGCTCAGACACAAATTCCAGCTGCTTTGGTACTCTGATAGTTATGTTACTGATGTAACAGAAGTAATAAAAAACTTTAAAAAAGCCGTAATGAAATTTTTATTAGAAACTTTACAACTCTGTCATTTTCATATAAGTTAATTAACAAAACATGTGTAACATTTTATATGACGTTTTGCAGTTAAAGAAAAAATGACTTTATTAAGTATAATTCGTAGCCTAGGACTGAAATACCTTTTAAACACTTATTACTTTTATTTAATGTAAAACTATTAAACGATTCTGTTAGTTTCAAATTCTGGCTCCACTTGGGCAGCTATCCGCTTGCCTTATCGGTTACGCCGGTCCTGAGATAGTCTTTATTTAGGGTATTCGTGAATTCTGACTGGGACGCGCCCTAGATTGGTTCCAAATAACTAAAAGAAATTAATTCCAAAGAATTTCACTTAATACTCACTAAAAAAGAGTGCCTGTGAGCTAGGTTTGTTTGCCTTTTAAATAACATAGGTTTTAAAGATAATCTTAATGATGATTTTTTTCAAATTCGTCAAACAGTTGAAAAATATACAGTGCTTTCGCAAAGTAGTGCATAAATCCTTTAAAAACAGGAACGAACTTTTAGGAAAAACGCTCGGTCCCGTCGATTTTTATTTTTAAATGAGCATTTTTTAAACGGAAAATATTTATACAGGGTGAGTCATATAGAAGGTACGACGTCTTCAAACATTTTTTTAATGGCAACCCCTATATTTTATTACAGAATTTAAAAGAGTACATTTTTTATATACGGTAAGGTAATTATGGGTATAGGTTACATAAGAAAATTCTGAAGAAAAACGACCTCAAAATCTCACAATATTAAATTTACTGGTAATGCAAAATTCAAAAGACAACTAAATTAAATGTTCAATTTGTGCACCTGACAGTAGCCAAGACGACGAATAAATTCTCTTTGAATATTGTCAACAACTTCTGGAGTATTACGACATTAATCTTGACGAATTCTTGCTTTTGAATCTTCTAAATTCACTAGTCGTATATCTCCAGAAGGAGCAATAGGAAACGAACATTGAAATAACACTAAAACTAATTACCACTTACCAAAAAAATTATAATAAACCGTACCAACCAGATCTGATTGAAGGAAAGATAGCTGAAAGACAACATTAAAAAAGAAACAAAAAATTTTCAATTACGTCGATAAACAAGAATAGAAATTTCCTACATTAATTAAAGAATTTTCTAAAATTTAATAAATCTAATGAAATTATAACAAAAAAAGAATTTAACGTTAACTAATTCCGTTAGCGCAAAATTATGTTTGAATCTACACTACAATTAAAGTTTAATTAAATCTGATAAATTTAGTATGAGATAAATTTCTGATATTCAATGGAGATATTTACTCAATAAATTTTAATAGAGAAAAATTTAACATAGTTGACGCCGTTGATCTCAGATAGAAGTAAGCCGATGATCTTCATCTAACAGGAGATGGTCTAGCCTTGGATGAACGATCTCATAAATTAATCTTCCAAATTCAGAGCTGTCGCAACGAGGAACCAGAAGCACAGCTTCTATCAATTTGTTGGCAGTCTAGACAAACGCCTCCACCAAAAAGCTGGATAAAAAACAACCCTATCACCCCCCGAAAAAGAAACAAGGAAAAAATATTTCTTACGCCAAAGATTAGACTTTTCACTTCAAAACACCCGCACGAGATGACGAGAGCGAGTGAAATGTCGAGCACAAACCCCAACCGCTTTTTGAAACACCTGCTAGAACGTATCTCAACACGCCAGTACTCAGAAGCGGTTTTCCCGCAAATCAGACAAATCAGTTACTCGAATAGATTTCTGAATATAAGAGATGATAGTCCGGAAATCCGTTTAGCAAAATAACAAGAGTAGAAAATTATAAAAAGATACTCTAGGTTAATCAGATATCAAGACTTAAGCCCCCTAAATAGAATAACCCTTCCGACGAGAACCATTTAAATTTCTCCACTCGAAGTGAAAATTTATTAAAAAGTCGGAAACTATAACCTGTGTCCACCACGAATAGTTATAAGATCAGTAATTGGTCAACTCAACCTTCATTTACAAGGATACATTCAAACTAGAAGAAAATGGAAGTAATCTATTTGCATAAAGTTACAAGTATCAATCTCCTTTCCAAATAAAGGTCAAAAAATACGAGGACACCCCGAAATCAAGGATTATTAGCCCTCATGTAACGGTGACGGAAAAAAGAACCGTTACAAGTTGTTAATCGACACGAGCGATTTACGAGTAAATTAATAACCAATTACATGAGGCGATTAACGATTAACTTAACTATTAATCGTAACAAACGATTAGTGATTAGATTAATTGTGAAAACTAATGGTACGAAACGATTGACATTAAATTAATTGTTTTCATTGCATGAAATAATTAATGATTAGATTAATTGCGTGAAACGATTAAATTAAACTAATCTGACTGAAGTTAAGTTTAGTTTAAGATGTCGAAATGTAATGTATATTAATAAGATTTGAAGGAATAACTAAGTGTTTCTTCTACCATTTGAATGAATAACTGGCTTCATTTATAAAATCTAAACCAATCAACAACTTCTTTTGACGTTTGGAGGATTTTTTTGTTCAGAAAGGTTCGCTGTTTGTTGTAAATTACGTATTTCAAGAATGTTTGTAAGTGGTTAAACTAGAGAGCGCTACTGCTTTTTCTTGTCATAATTTTTTTGTTTTTTAATTTTGTTAAATTTTATTGGAAATTTAAGATTCTTTATATTTATGATAGAAACAAGGTACTCTTGTTCTACACCGAAGATGTGCACCATTTTCGAGTTATGAACACTTTTCTGCGGCTGTGTAATTTACGCAAGCATTGGCATGCCCCGTAGATACGAGGGTTGCTATTTATATTTCTGGCCTTGGCAACACTTGACTGTTTCCAGGCGTCAGCTGACATTTCCGCTGTAGACTTTACATTGTTGAACATAACCTCAACCACAACATTTTGTCATTTGAGTGCGATTAGTGTTGTTTGCAGTTAATTGAAAAGTGCATTCCCTAGTAAAAAATGGAATTGACCCGTGAACACTTTCGTGCAATTATTTTTCATAACTTTCGACGTGGATTATCACGACAAGAGTGCATCAATGAACTTAATACATTATATAGCGATGAAGCTCCATCCTACAGCACTGTAAAAAACTGGTATAATGAATTCAAACGTGGCCAATGTTCACTCCAGGACGAAATCCGTGAAGGCCGTCCGAAATCTGTCGTTGTGCCTGAAAACATCGATGCTGTGCGTGAACTGATTAAACAAGATCGTCATGTGACATACCGTGAGATTGAGGCATCTTTGAGCATTAGTATGACTAGCATCAACAAGATATTACATGATCATTTGGCCGTAAAAAAAATTTGTTCCCGTTGGATCCCGCATAACCTGACCAATGCTCAAAAGAAGGCTCGCGTCGACTGGTGCATTGAAATGTTGAAAAAATTTGCGAAAGGTGCATCAAAGGCTGTGTATAACATCTGCACAGGTGACGAATCATGGATCTACGCATATGACCCCGAAACAAAACAGCAATCAACTGTGTGGGTCTTTCAAGACGAGCCAAATCCAACAAAAGTTGTTCGCGGAAGAAGCACATCGAAGCAAATGCTTGCCTGTTTCTTTGGCATTACCGGTCATGTGGCAACAGTGGCGTTAGAGCAACGTAAGACGGTCAACTCTGAATGGTACACAACCATTTGTTTGCCAGAAGTCATTGGAGAAATTCGGAAAACTTCAAAGAAGAGGCGAATCATTCTTCATCATGACAATGCAAGCTCTCACACCGCTGCTCGAACAATTGAATATTTAACCAGCCAGAAGGTCGAGTTGATGGGCCATCCACCATACAGCCCTGATTTGGCACCCAATGACTTCTTTTTATTCCCGTACATCAAAAACAAACTGCGTGGTCAACGATTTTCAACACCAGAAGAAGCCGTTTTTTGCCTCAAACAGAGTGGAAAAAGTGCTTCGAAAATTGGTTCAAACGCATGGAAAAGTGTATCGATCTTAATGGAGAATATTTTGAAAAACAATAAAACTAGTTTCGATCATAAATACTTGTTTTTTCATTGTTAGGCCAGAAATATAGATAGCAACCTTCGTAACGTTGCAGTAGTTCAGATGCGACAAAACTAAAGAATCACATAACAGCTTGTTTATACGTATGTCTAGATATTCTCGATTTTGATTAAAAATGGAAATATTATGAAACCTTTCTTAATAACGCTATTAATGTGAGATTTGTACTGTAGGTCCTTAGACTCTTGACCTCAGTGTGAATTCCCACTTCAAGTTTAATGTTACTTATCAATGTGTGTGCAGATTGCAAATAATGCCGGACTAAGAACAAAGTCTTGGGGTATTCCCAATTTTAAGCGCAGAAATTCCGAGGTGTTGTTTTTGTGTATTATCGCTTGTTGACGATTTGCTAAAAAAATCCTGTAGAAGCTAACAGCATATGGCGAAAAGTCGCAAAAATGTAAAATAGAGAGAAATAGATCATGATTAACTGCACTAGCGCAGCTGTCTCCTAGCCTAAACCCAAATGCGTCTCGGGAAGCTTATTTTCCTGTATAAGATTTGAAGGACAGAGACAAGTCTTTAAAGTAATGTAAAAAGAATAATAAAGGTTTTTTACCGGTCACTACCAAATTTGTTATACAAAGATTGAGCATATGAGTCACAACTAGGCGATGATAAGGCAGACACGGTACGGCATATACACATTTTCAATGTAAAACAAAAGTATCTTATTTTTGCTATAAATATGAAAGATCTTAAATCTTTTCTTTAATCGCCTATATCTAGGAAATTATGGATTATCGAACCAGGATTGAAGTTTTTCGTTTATTGTAACCAGAGAAATCAGCTGACGAGCATTGCGGAGTACTTACGAATCGCCCCGTATAATGACAAATTCGCTTATTTGAAAAGGTACTGAAAAAGTTCTTAATTTCTTGCTATAAAGGAAAACAAATTAAGAGACAAGGATGAAACTTGTACATTCTAATAACAAATAGTTGATTATTAAACCGTAAAACTTTCATAAAAATTGAAAAAATCCAAACAATTTCAAAGTGAGTAGTCAGGACTCGACTCGGATGAAAAAACCACTTCATTCATCTAATGAATAGTTTTTGAGATAGCTTGATGTTGATTACAATAACACATAATTTACTAAACTCCTTTGTTATTAAGTAATTTGATCTACTCATTGTGTACCTGCTATTTTATAAACAATAAATTTTCATATAAAATAATCTTGGTCACATACGTAAGAAAAAAGAGAAAAAGGATGTTGGTTGACGACATGTGCTTCATCCGCTGATATTTTAATTTATGTCAAAGAAATAGTTTATATCGAATTAATCATACTAACAATGCATAACAAGATTCTATTATGAAAACACAACAGCATCGTTCTATTTTTGGAATCTAAATAGTACTCGATAAGCATTGTTTGTTTATTTTATTATTGTTATGCTTATGTTATTTAATACTGCTACGTTATTTAAAATTAAGTTTAATAAAACTGCAATAGAAAGAGAAACTGAAAATGTTGGGAACTTCTTAGCAAGCATGTGGTATAATTACAGCAATACGGATAAGCTTCTATTTGCTATCTTTAAACTTGTTGTTTATAATTAAAAGCAAAAACATTATCGCAATTTGAACTCGTAAGTGAACCAGTTGGAAACATTTTTTTATTGAAAATAACATTTTATCTGTTGATCTGTTTTAAAAACACATTTACAATATCCTTAATCACATGCACTTCTTACTTAAAAGAGTTTAGTAGTTGATATCACCATTTTAAGCAAATTTGATCTTAATAAGATCTGGAACACTACTCAGATCGTTATTAATTATATTAACTAAGAAGTCTAAAATTGGACAGAATTTATAATAAGAAGCAGCCTAGTTCTATTTCCAGAACGCGTCATCTATTTCTGAAGTAGCTTTACCAAGGTCGTTATTAAATTAGTGTAATTAGTATGAAAGCGGTTAGTTACATTTAATGGCTAAGCAAGCTTATAGTATTTTTCTTTAATTACTTCAATACTCCACGTCTTTATAAATTTTTCTCCATTCATTAAAAGTAGTTAATTGTGTTTTACTCTATTATTACTACCAAATATTTCAAATAATGATTACGACGATCATCACTATAATTTATACGTGAGTGACCTTTAATAATGCGTGCGAAATAAAAATAATTAAAGGAAACGGAAGTTGTGTGATTTATTTTTTTATCTACTTCTATTTCCCTAAAAAATGAACAAAGGACGAAAAATTGCCCATAGAATTTAAACAAAAGTGAACGCTTCTAAAGTGTGAACTGTTTTTTATTAAAAGTAGGTTGCTAAATACATAAACACATTTTCCACGGTTATTAAACTATTATATTGTAAAATTAGTGTAAACAACATTTATTACCATATTTAAATTTTTGCATCTCCTCTAAAAAGGTTGATTGATTGATTATTTTCATATCAATTTTTGTCTAAGGCATTTTTGCGGGCTAACTATAGTGTTTATAAACTACAGGGTGTATTATTTTAGGTGGAGAATATTAGCAGCACTCAATTCTCCTTGAAAAATTGAGCAAAAAATGTTATAAAAATGTTCGTCTTGATATTCTCTACTTGAAATAATACACCCTGTATATTGATTTAAAACTATTGCAGTTCCAAAAACAATAAATACTTTCTTGAATCTGTATGTATCTAAAAACCTTACTTTTATTTATCTTGAGAACACCTTTGATGCGCTTATTACTTACCCTACTTCTCCAACTACTTTTTCTTTCCTTTCCACTGTTTTTCTTTTCTCCCAAGTTTCTAATAATTAATACATCGTTCACATATGCAAGACATTGGTGACTTTTATTTATAAAACACTTTCTGTTTGTATCAGAGCCGAATTATAAGGTAATCGTGCGTTCTAGGTTAACAACAATTTGGTGCCTTTGCTAAAACGTGCATATAAAAAGTGAATAACTCAAAGGCTTCAGCCTAGTCAGCCCATTGGATAATATAGCCCTGGCTTTTATTGTTTTATCTTGAATTATGATTTCTACGGCAGGAAATTGCTTTGTCTTAAACCTGTAGCTGCTGTAAATCCCTCTGTCACGGTATCAGTATTGCAGTACCAGGAGTCTGCATTTTAAATAACTAAATCTGTTTTTCTAAAATTTTCAACAATTCTTTTTCAATTACCATACCGCCAGCTTTGTAAAATCAGTAACTACAGCTTTCAAGATTATTCTATTCTCTCTAGATCTTTCTTGAGTTTGTCTTTTTGCGATAGTTTGATCTATTACTGACTTCTCTTTTTTAAAACCCGTTTGGTAACTTCTGCTAGTTTTTTTGCATAATTTTGAAATCTTTCTACTAACAATGCCAAAATGTTATTGGTGGCATCAGTCAGGGCCGTACCCCTAATAAACCTTACACTTTCTCGTATTGCCTTTTCTTGCGCAATATGGAGTAACTCTTCACCTCTCACATTTTAATACTTCTGCAGTAACACTAGCTTCACTTGAATTTTCTCCATTCATCTTAAGCGTTATTATAGGTAAGTTAATTTAAATACAATAACTTATTTTCCTAGGATTCTTTAAAGCTTTAAACGGTTTTTCTAATACATCATTCATTGAGGAGATGACTTAATCTATCATTGAGTTTTGAAAACTTTATTCAAGTCAAAGAAGCCTGGTCTGAAAGAACGAATAAATGGAAAAAGCACAACCATTTGGTTAACTGTAAACGTTTCAATAATACTGTAACGTTTTTAATGAAAAACGTTTATTTATTTTTTTTAATATTTATTTTTCATTAAATTTATTTATTTCTACTTATATGTACAGAATAATTTATTTATGTTACATTTATATCACTAATTACATATTTATTTCGTTCGTTGTTACGAGCTTATTCGCTGCATCTCTACTCGCTTTATCCCCGCTTGCATTTATATATTGTTTCCTTGTTTTTCCCGATGAGCCTAGAAGGTTCGCGCCTTTTTTCGCACATTTGACGGTCGGAACGCGTGGACAGTTCGAGATTTCTTCGGCACATTCGACCGGCGGCGCGTTACAATATATCAAAAGCTCGTAAAGACACGCGATTTTATAGCAGTGATTTCACTTCTTCATGTAGTTAAGGGTTTGTAATGTACACTTAAGGCGGTTAACCTCTATTGAGGGATACAGATACAATGACTTTACTGAGTTTTATGTTCCAAGTACGCCAAGTGAGACTGACTTGCGTGTGGACAGTGGTGGATCTGCCATGAAAGAAATGAAACTTCTAGTTTCAACTCCCAACAGAGAACCAGAAAAATCTCTCTCAATTTAAACGTTTCTGTGTTAAATTAATTAAAGATATTCTAGGGAAACCATTTACTAAGTTAGGAACCAAATAAACCAAAAGCTAATTTATTCGAGAAACATAATGACAATGAACGCTAGTATCTGAAGTTAAATATTTATAAGGTAGAAAACAACCTTAACTATAATACATTTTCCTACTCGAAGCACAAGTATAGTATATGAAGCTTATAGATTCAGAAGATATGGTTTTATAGAGATTCTTTCGAATGCGCTATACTTACAAGGGAAGGTCGCGGCCATTTGGCTCCAATTCTTTATACCATTTGCCAACGTAAATCTGAAATAAAGCGAAACAAAAAACTGTTTATTTAAAAAGAAGTTTTTGGTTCAAATATGACCCTTAAAAATTTGTTGACCTTATTGGTATCTTCATTACTAACCAGAAGATAAGAATCTATTTATCTCTTTGCTTGTACCTCATGTTGAGGAACTATTTTCTATGATCAATGACTGATTTTTTTAATTTAGAATTTCACCCGCTATGGAGGTCAGGCAACAAACACGGGGAAGACTTTTTCATTGGCTCGTTAAAAGAGATAAAGACGAACAACCTCCTATGTAAATTTCAAAAGTTATTAAGGTTAGAGTAATCGATAAATGATCTGCAAATCGTCTTACTCATATTAATAAATGGGCTTGTATATCTTATTGGGAATTAAATAAGTTACTAGTTAGTTGTTTTCTGGTTTCAGATTTTTGCAAAGCTCTGAGTTCTTTCGAATCCCTAAAGTTTTACAAAACTTAAATACGTTTTTGCAAATCTATGAATTTTTATAGATCATCACCTTCTTGTAGGTCCTAAATCCTTTTTCAGATCTTTACAAATCTCTTGTAGGTCTCGAGACTTTTGCGGACTGGCTGATCTTTAAATGTTTCCAAGCCAGGATTCCCATCCCCAGTAAACAGAATGATGTCTAATTTACATGATTTATTGGTCATTAGTTACGTTACATTCACCTTCGAAAAAACCACGAATATCACAGCTTAAAATGTCATTCCAAGACAATATATTATATAATGGCAAACTAGATATCTTTCTTTTTGATAACCAATACGTAACGTCTTATACAGAGTGGTGATAAAGTTCGATACAAAATTCATAATTTAGTTTTGAATTTTTTTTGAAAAATTTTATATTTCAATAAGGCATTTGTGAGCACAGAAAGATGTTTTTTAATAGATCATGTTCTTGAGCTATGACGTCATCATCATTTTTTTTAAATTACAACCCCAGTTTTTTTTACAGATTTTGATTGACTCCTTCACTGGTTGAATGATGATGTAAAACATTTGGTATCTTACACAATTGTTTTGAGAAAAACACTTATTAAGGTTAATAACATCAACATTTGTTCTCAACAAAAATAACATTTAAAATTAAAAAAGAAACAAGCAAAATCATTCATAAAATTTAACGCAAATGTTCAAATTGTCTACCGTTTACCATTTGACACTGCCCTATTAGTGTATAAATGCTTTGAACTGTACGTTAGACCATGTGGGGCGATGTTTCGCATTTCCGTTTGAATTCACTGTTTCAAACCTTCTAAATTGTTAGGTCTATGTATGTAAATTGTTGATTTTACGTGACCCCACAAAAAAATCTAACGGGGCGGCGATCTTGCAGGCCATTCAATTGGTCCTCGTCGTTCTATCCATCTACCAGACCATGAAGATCAAGAAACTGACGCACGTCTGCCCCAAAGTGAGGAGGTGCCCCATTTTGTTGAAGCCAGATGTCCTTTTGAGGCAAATCGGAGTCTTCACTATTTGGGAAAATAACTGCTAGAGCTGCAACCAAATCAAACGTTATAAACTCCAAATATCTGTCTGTGAGACTCTTGGCTCCAATAATGATTTTCTCTTGCCCAATATCTGCAGTTATGACGATTGACAGTCTCGTTAAGGCAATGCACCTGTGTTAGCTTTAATACTAAATTTTATGAATGATTTTGTTTCTTTTTTAATTTTAAATGTTATTTTTGTTGAGAACAAATGTTGATGTTATTACACTTTATAAGTGTTTTTCTCAAAACAATTGTTATGTAAGATACCAAATTTTTTACACCATCATTCAACCAGTGAAGAAGTCTATCAAAATCTGTAAAAAATTGGGGTTGTAATTTAAAGAAAATGATGATGACGTCATAGTTCAAGAACATGATCTGTGAAAAACCACCTTTCTGTGCCCACAAATGGCTTATTCAAATATAAAATCGACGTGTTCAAGTATTTATCAAAAAAGATTTATAACAAAATTATGAATTTTGTTCCGAACTTTATCATCACTCTGTATACGGTATAATTGACGTCATAATCACATTTATGTAATAACAATCTCAATTATTATTAGACATCACTCTGCTTGCTAAAATCTCTCTGCCAATTCAACAATTATACTGGTGATAAGTGCACAAGAAGATCCTCAGTCTTCGTGGGCAATCAAGAAAAAATAGTGATGGTTTTAGAAACGAATTTTTAGGTGTGCAGAAATTCAACAACTCTGTATATGAAGGAGTCTTCTGGAAGAAAACTGTTAGGTCTCCAAGAATGTAGATTCGCCACTGGGTATAACACCCAGATCGAGGCTCAACACTTCTAGCAAAGTAACACATGGGCTGAAAAGTCCCAGGCCTAACAAATAGATGGCGCTAGTTCTATTGCATTCACCGCTTTTTCAGTTAGTACTAACCTTCAAAAGACAGCTGTTAAAATTTCATGATATTCTATTCATTATTTTGTGAGTTATTGTGCTAAGAGTGACGCTACTTTTGTTATTTTCAAAACAATGGATCAAAAACAATTTCGTGTTTTAATTTTACACTGCTTCTTGATGGGAAAAAATACCGTTCAAGCGAAGCAGTGGCTTGAAAAGTGTTATGGGGACTCCGCTCCATCAGAAACAACAATAAAACGTTGGTTTGCTGACTTCAAACGTGGTCGTAGAGACACCGATGATGCAGAACGCAGTGGACGTCCAAATGAGGCGGTAACACCAGAAAACATCAAAAAAATCCACAAAATCGTTTTGAATGATCGAAAAGTGAAATTGCGTGAGTTAGCTGACATTGTAAAGATATCAAAAGAACGTGTTGGCTTTATATTGCATGAGCATTTGACTATGAGAAAGCTCTGCTCAAAGTGGGTGCCGCGTTTGCTCACTGTTCACCAAAAACAAGAACGTGTTGATGTTTCTGAGCAGTGTTTGGCCATGTTTAAACGTAACAAACCGGAATTGTTGCGTCGATATGTGACAATGGATGAAACATGGATCCATCACTTCACTCCGGAATCAAAACGATCGTCATCTGAGTGGACAGCAACTGGTGAACCTCGTCCAAAGCGAGCGAAAGCACAACAATCGGCTGGAAAGGTTATGGCCTCGGTATTTTGGGATGTGCGTGGTGTAATATTCATCGACTATCTTGAGAAGGGAAATACCATCAACAGTGAATATTATATAGCGTTATTGGGGCGTTTGAAGGCCGAAATTGCAAAGAAACGACCGCATATGGCAAAGAAAAAAATTTTGTTTCATCAAGACAACGCACCGTGTCACAAGTCAATCAAAACAATGGCAAAACTACATGAATTGAACTTCGAATTGCTCCCACATCCACCGTATTCGCCAGATTTGGCTCCCAGCGACTGGCTGTTCGC
Source organism: Ignelater luminosus (assembly GCA_011009095.1). Lineage (NCBI taxonomy): Eukaryota > Metazoa > Arthropoda > Insecta > Coleoptera > Elateridae > Ignelater > Ignelater luminosus. The sequence goes on from VTPC01090673.1 coordinate 111,613, forward strand.
AGACCTAAAAAAATGCTTGCCGGTAAGAAATTTCGCTCGAATGAAGAGGTTATCGCTGAAACTGAGTCCTATTTTGAGGCAAAAGATAAATCGTTCTACAAAAGTGGTATTGAAATGTTAGAGCGGCGCTGGAATGATTGCGTTGTTCTTGATGGAAATTACGGTGATGAATAAAGCTAATTTTGAACAAAAAAAACCGTGTTTTCTTTGTTAGGCCTGGGACTTTTCAGCCCATGTGTTATAGTAATTCGCATGAAATAATGTTCTAAGAAACATAATTTGAGAAAAATGTTCTAGTAATAAAATATACCGTAGATATCTAACTTCTTCATGGAACTGTTACAAGTATGCAAAACTTAAGATATTCAGAATTATAGTTATAGTCAATGCCAATAAAATTATCGTCAATTTGAATCTGTTTCTCAACCAAATGCGTTCTTTACGAGACCCCAGCTAGCTCATTGAAAAATTCTTACTCGATTACGGATTTGTTAAACAATCTGTCATATTCTTATTGCAATAGAATATTAAGTATACTGCATTCCAGTCTTATTTGAAACTGACTTTTTACGTACTATTGACCAATTGTAAAATAATATTTGAGATTTACAACTTCAGGTAGCAAAATTTATTCTGAACAAGTCGAAAGTTATTGTCCGACAATATATATCTAATATCTATTAATGTAAATTAAACGAATCATTTAGTTAATTTTTATGTATCTTTGTTATAATGTCTAGTCTAGTTAGGAAATTATACGAATTGCACAAACAATATGAAGCAAAATCAATACAGATATTAATGATTAATCCAGAGTAAAACATATTTCACACGTAATGTGTCTATATTTATACGTAAGAATATATTTTTGTTCCATTAAAATTCTTAAACCTTTTTCACATTGCATTCCAAGAAAAGCAAAAGATTAAAAATTCATTAGGAGCTACTGCGGGAAATAAGCGATGTCACAAAAGCATCGTCTTGAATAAATTATTACAGACAATTTAAGCTCATGTTTATAAAACATTCGTGTTCAGTCATACCTACATACATAAGCGCTATAAGATCGAGAATATTGTTATGGTTTTATGATTTGGTTGTATACAACATATAGTAACCGTTTATTTATCGTTTTACTTTTATAGAACCATGATAAAGAGAATTCCTCTCACGTTTTAGAAAGGAAGAATGACTTTTGAAAAACTGTATAATAACTTAAATGATATTTAGACGTAATGGAAAACTGTAAATTAATATTAAACAGATCAGTGAAAATGTTAATTTTTAGTATCTTCATTTACTATACTTAACTAAATTCCCTTCAAGTGGGATCATCCATTACCTAATTAATATCCGTCACATGTAGTTACCGCTAAAGCGGAAGCAGTTGATTAAGTACAAAAATAAATTCTGTATAAAGTTTAAAAACACTCTGGTTCCTTCGGCTACAACAAAACAATTTTCCTTCCAGACAGCAATAATAGGTTCCGCGTTGTCGAAGAGAATTAAATGGGTAATTTTACCAACAAGAAGGTCGTTGTTCTAGGTTGACCGATGTTGGCCTAAGGTGGTCTTATACTGGCGTACGTGAGACGTTGGAGCGGTACTACTGATATCTTTTTGTTGCTTTAAAACCCTGTTTGTTCCTTTTCAAGAGCACCCAGTGATGCTCTTCATTATGTTTGCTGGTTACACTCGCATCAAGAATCCTCGATCTTGCCACGTGCTTATTTACTCTCAGTTTGCCAACCTTTTATGGGAACTAAGATAAACGTTTGTAGTGTTGGTTTATTTTTGTAGTGGATGAATATCTTTAATGTCCTAATTGATCTGACTTGTTTATAACTCCTGTATGTAAGCAAACGTATTACACTATGTATATATGTATAAACTGAATTGAAATTTCTGAAAGATTTTGTTTTGTTGTTTGTCATTATAACATATCGACTAATTATTATTACATGTGTATAAACCAGTAGTCGAATAAGTTATATTTTTGCTTTCGCGCTTGAAATATTTATTAGGTAGAATTAAATTGACTTTTACTAGTTTCGCTTTTTCTTTAACAGCTCTCAAGCATATTATTCTTTAAATATTACTAATGATTTCTAAACACCTTTAAAGATTAAATTGAAAACATGTCTGCATACACTACTTGCAGTGTGTACCTACTGTACGTGGATCGTTGTTAGATAAAAGAAACAAATTTTAGGTACAGAAAACTATTTTTCAAGCTAGTTGATACATTATTTGTGCGTTCCATTCAGAGGGTGCAAGGTATGCATTGCACTGAGTGTTAAATCCCAGAGGGCATCTGAAATGTTATGCAATTCACATCATCATCATTATAGTGATGCATTAATATTTATTGTTTCAAATGTCCTAAAAGACGAAACCTTCTTTTACGAGTTGATGAAAGGGTCAAAACAGATACAAATAAGATAATAAAGTTATAAAAGATGTAGTTCTTTTTGTTCATAGAAATTATTTTTTGAGTAGGCATCAAAAGTGCTTTCCTACTCGATCTGAGAAGGCTTTGAAACAGTCAGAATCGGTATCAATTATTAAGATGTTTGTAGAATCTTTTGAAGAAGTAACAAAGGAATATACTGTACGTAAGGGTTAAATACTTCATTTTAGTTGAAGTCTCTTACTACCTCAAAATCAGAACTTTATTAAACCCCATTTCAAAGTTCATTTGGCTTCAGATAGGTATTTTAGAAAATCTAGTTATATATCGGCACATTCATCACACAGCGCTTTATCATATTCTACGTCTGATCCAAAATCAACTGATAACCTATTTTCCTCAATATTCTTCTGCTTTTCAATATCAGGTATTAACAAGAAATTTTATATTCACTAGTTCAGTGAACTGTGTGGATATTTACAAGTTAATGGAGCAAAGTTCAAGCATTACAGCAAAGGTGTCCTAAGAGCAGCTGGCCTAACTTAGCTCAAATCTTGATTTTGCATACTCGTGATAAAACGTTTTCTAAGGATAGGATAGGATAGAATGGTTAGTGACAAACTTTCACTTAAAACCCCCCGCAACGTGTCCGGCCTGGTATCGTAAGGGTAACCACTACGAGTGCACTGCAACCCAAAATCGCCGGCGCCCCGGTCTACTCGACTTTTGGGATGTCGTTGGCCTATCGATCTGATGAATGATGAACCTGTATGGCTTATCTTCCACCTTCTTCGTTTGTAGTTAAACAAACCGTAGGGGTGTTGAAGTCAGAGCTGGTGTCAGCGGCCTTTGGTTGGCGGATGGGCTTCTTGTCTTCTAGGCTACCAGAGTTTCCATGACGTTCTGGACGAAGGGAGGCCGGAGGCCTCGCCGAGTCTTTGACCAAGAGTCTTTAGTGCCCGGAAGAGTTTTGAAAGGTCTAAACCACCCAGCAAGTTTAACCAGTCCGGAGAATCGGTGAAGCTCGCTGGTACGACTAGCGTGTTCTCCTCACCCATTCAAGTACTGACCGCGTTCGACGCTGCTTAACTTTGGTGATCGGACGAGAACCGATACACTGTGGTCGGAAACTAGTAAAAAGCGGCCAAAACTCTAAAAATGAATCTACGCAGAATGAAATTTAAATATATTTATATTTACAACTAAACATTTAAAAATTAGTATTCGTAATTAATTTATGCATATTACAATACATTGTGTTATAAATAATACTTGAAAGATAGTGCTTTTACAGCATACATACTAAGCCAAATTTTAACTATTGCTTTGAAGATGTGTATCTCGCTAAATTAAAAAAGCGTCAAAATTGTCTACTGTACTCACAAAATAGTCTTTCAAGCACGATGCAATATCATAGTTACTGCAGTTTTTTAGTATGATTTCAGAAAAAAATTCAATGTTCATAGCTAGCTGAACAATGTTCGAGTTTTCTTTATTCATCTTGAAATTTGAAAATGTTATCCTCTGTGGTACCATGTGAATTTATATTGTAATATGAGAAAAAGTTTATATTTTTTAAGGAAGTAAAAATCAACTGCGGAAATTTGCGGGTCTTTTAGTAATCGATAAAAAGAAAAAGCAGAAATACATTTAAATTTATCTATTGTTCAAATATTCTATATTTATTCGATTTATTATGCTTTTCGAGTCTTAAACTTATAGTTAATGTAGAGCGCATTCGTTTTTTTCTCGAAAAAATAATAAAAGTATAAACAACAGTAGTTATTTGTAAATGCTAAATGAGGCTCGGAGCGGACCGCCCCCGCTCGGCCTCCGCCTTCCCATAGGTACGCCACTGACCACATGTTTAATAATAAACTTTATTAGTCAAAATTGAAGCCGGATACTTTGGTATTGGTGAGCTAATTTTAGAATAAAACATCTGGGAATACAAAGCATAACCACAACGAATTCCGTTTTGTTACTTTTTTCAAATTTTGGCGGTTATTTTGACCATGTTCCCGAGGTGATATCAAAAAGATAAAAGCATACGTTTGTCTTATTTTTTGATGTAAAATACGATTCCAAAGTAATAAAAAATTTTTGAAAATTTTTCAAATTTTGGCGGCCAAAAAAATGAAGACATTGTTTTTAGTTTTTGATGTAGAATCCAAATCTGAAGTCAAAATTTCAAAATTTAAAAAATGCGGACGGACGGACAGACAGACAGACTTCGCAAATTCAGTAAGGACTCCTTTGGACTAAGTTACAAATTTACTCGAAAATCAAATTGCCATGTTTGATCTGCATTCGCAAACAAAGCGAACACGATTCTTTTTAACAAATTTGAAACTCAGTCATTCTTTTATTGAAGAACAATTAAAAATGGTGGCAGTATGAATATTATATTTGATACTTTGTGCAGTGTAATAGTTCAGAAAAACGACATAATACTCGTCTTAAAAATATACAACAAATAACAGGAAGACAAATAAATAAGGAAAGAAATTCGATCTCAATGATCTCGAAAAGTATTCGAGATATCGAAATACCGATTATGTATTTGTAATCAAGAGAAAATTCTAAGTTGATTTCATATATAACATGTCCTGTAAACTTACGGCAACATGACAACAGACCAACAGACAGACTATGCCTAAAAACCGCCATTCTCGATCTCGATTATCTCGAAAACTATTCGAGATATCGAAATACCGATTATGTCTGTAATTAGGAGAAAAGTCTAAGTTGATTTCATATATAACATGTCCTGTAAAGTTACGGTAACATGGTAACAGACCAACAGACAGACGGAGTGTACGAATTTTTTAAATTTCGTTGATAAAACAAATAAATAAATAAAATAATTTCCATTTTCTACATCACTTTGAATAGCAGAGACGCCAATAACACCTTATATACAAAATATTTAAGCTTTTCTGAGAGTTATTTAGTTTTGACCGGTTTTTCGTCATTTCCGACCAGTGTGCGATGCATTCAACGTGGTATGGTCGTTGCCACACTTGACTGGGGCCCATAGAACTTTTATACGTGGTACTTGGTACTAGACATGCTGAGTACACCATATAGATAATTCTATTTTATCTTTGCAGTGATATATGAGCAAACCTATTGAAAAGAATACGCAATGTGTGCTTTTTATGGTAATACGTATCTAAATAAAATAAATCCTCATAATATTTAGGGTACTACATATATCTACAATTATAGTCAAAGAATCATAAAATCAATCTACTTACTTTTATTTGTAAGTATCAGTTACAAATTGAATACGGTCTATCCATTTGCAGTTTTCCGAACAACTTTCATATCTACATATGTATTTCTTTAAGCTCTTTTTTATTCTACAGATTCACTTAACCTCCGAATTTGCTTTCCATCCATGTTTATTCACGTATGGGCAGATGATTCCCCAAGAATTTTCTATAGAAAGGACTGTCATTGTGTTTGATGGATTAAATTGTTTTGTGAAAAAGTTAAAATGTGTTTTGCTCGTTGTTGGACTTCCCTTGCGTAATGGAACCTGGCAGGATCAAGCTAAAACATAGTAATTCTCAATAATCTTCAGGTTCTGGATTTAACAATGTAAGGAAATGATACATCAACTTCAAATATAACAATTCAAACTAGAACTCTTGATTCGAGCTTCGACTTTTGCTAGAATCTATCGTTGGGAGGACAGTTTTCTTTATCACCTAAAAGTACGCACAACTTTCTGACGTGGTGGAATGTGAAAATGTATTTTTCATCGTCTACAATCAGAACTGACTTATCTTAGTAAATGAGCCTTCTGAGTCTACCGCATTTGTTAGGTAGTACTCTCATTTGTTTTTCAAAATATTTCAAAATTTTTCCACGTTTTCTGTAATTGAACCCTTGTTATGTGAAACTACGTTTCCTCGCAACCTTTCTTAAAGACGTTCTCCACCTTGGTTTTTACATATTTCACCAGTCTTTTCACTTGATACGTCTTAACTTTCTTGGTCTCCCATTTTTTTATCATTTTGGGTTGGCTTGTTCTTGTAAAACTGCCTTGTATGTAATTGCATTAATTGTGTTGTGTTTAAAATTCCGAACAAGAAAATATTTACTGCTTCTGCTCTGTGCATATGACACAAAGCATTATAATTAGATGTGCTGATGCAAAATAACTTGATTATTTACTCTTATGGTAATTAAGAAACTGAACAGTTCACGTCTTAGTAAAAGAAAAACAATTACTTGCTGTGCTGTAAAACACAGATTACGAGACCTTGTTTTTACTAAGTACAAGACGGGATTTACTTTCGTTGCAAGTCTTTAGATTGGGGACGTCAAATTATCTAAGACGAGCTAGGATATTTGCTCTCGCAATTTACATTTTGCGTTGTTACTTGAGTTAATGGATTATCCTAAAAAGAAACTTCAATTTCCAAAATTAGCAATGTAACAGTGTAAGTCAAAGGGAGTGAAAGTCATTGTGCCTTATCCTCCTATTTATGGAGCAGGCCGCTTTAGAAACCAAGAGGTTTTCAATTAAGAATGTATATTTTAAAAAGATGGGATAAGAGGTGGAAATATTAAAATAAAGAAGTTTGAATAATCAACCAATAAGTTAAAGTAATTGAGTCTGTTTCAGATTAGATATCTTAAAATTATCAGAAACCATAAATTTATAAAGATTTTAGTCATCACTTCCAACCTACGTATGTGGTTTGTGGTCACCTTTCTATTTTTGTAGTTTTGAAGTTTCTTTTCGTAATAGTAATATCTTTCAGACTAAATACATTAGAAGTTTCAACAACTGGAAATTTTTAAAGATGTTAATCGCCATTTTCAGGTTATTTACTTATTGATCAATCGGTTACTGATTTTATTAATGGATGCAATGCACTCTAATCAAGAACTAAAGTTTTAGCCTCATCTTGAGCAGTCAAAACAAAATAAATATAGTCAGTACTAAACCACAACCTTAAATATAATTTTTAAATTGTGAAGAATCTAGTAAGCATACAACCCACCAAGTAGGTTTAGTTTTCAGCATTTTAATATCGTTGACTGCTGATATATTAGAAATTATGTAAACTCTGCAATGCAATCAATGCAAATAGCGTTTTTCACGTTCTTGAATGTACAGTGTGGTCCGATTTCGATGGGATTAAATGGGTAACTTTCTTATTAACGCAGATAAATAAAAATGGCTTAGGTAGTCGTGACCTCTTTTTCATGCTTATTCCATTACCGTTACCGAAAATAAGCTGACGTCTTTTGTTTTTTCCCTAGAGGGAAAAAGTGAAAAACAGCTGATTCCTTGAATTTGCTGTAACTCCTTTATTTTCGAAGCTAGAACAAAATCATTTTAGCATTATTGAGGCACTTTTCAACGTAGAATTTAAGGCCGTCAGTCGTTTTTTTCTAGACCTTTCTATAACTACTCTGTAACTCAAAGTCGAATTGTTTAAACAGTCTATTTCAAAATTCATCTTTGAGTTACAGCGCAGTTAAAGAAAGGGCTAGAAAAAGACGAATTGAATTCTACGTTAAAAAGTGCCTCAACAATGCTAAAATGGTTTTGTTCTAGCTTCAGAGATAAAGGAGTTACAACAAATTGAAGAAATCGACTGTTTCTCACTTTTTCTCTTTAGGGAAAAAACAAAAGACGGCAGCTTATTTCTAGCAGTGGTAATGGAATAAGCTTGAAAAAAGGGGTCACGAGTACCTAAGCTGTTTTCATTTATCTGCGCTAATAAGAAAGTTACTCATTTAATCCCATCGAAATTGGACCACCTGTACACCACTTGAAGGGGAAAAGAATTAAAAATGGTTTTCATTTGACCAAGTACAGAAGTCGAGATTGAAGTAGAATAAGATCTAATAATCAAATAATTGGAGCTTTGTCTATGTCCTATGAGAGCTCCTGACGCAAAAGAAAAAAACGCAGAATAGAAGGTGTTCCTGAAAACAACTTGTAGGAAACTTCAATTCCGAGTAAAATCAAATTTTGGAAACCTTTCAAAGGCAAAGAAGTTTTGAGTCTTTCAATATCTTGAGAATGACATGATGAAACTTCCTGTAAGATTATTACTAAAAGATATTATTCAGAGTTTTTTTTGTTGATATTCCATTAATGGTTTGAGATTCAAGAACACTATTTCAAGGAGAATATCTTAGCCCAAATAACTTTTAGAACCGTTATACAATTTGGGAAAACAGATTTTCGATATATGTATTTCATAAGATAGGCTATTTGAAGTAAGTACTAATTAGATTTTTGGAATTATATCAGAAAAACCTTATTAATGGAGCTGTATGTTGGCGTGGCTGCGTACGATCTAATGGATACAGTATTCCATAAAGCAAGAATAGGAAGAACGGTTCTAAATACTAAAAGTATCTAGCGTAACATGAGAAATGTGCAAAAGCAACTTTCTTCAAACTTTAGTAAAAATTGTAAAATGACATTATCAGGTGCCCGCCACGTTAAGGTTCAGTGGAGTAGTTACTACGCCGCGAAATTTTTGCGGTTACGAGGGTTGCTATTTATATTTCTGGCCTAACAATGAAAAAACAAGTATTTACGATCGAAACTAGTTTTATTGTTTTTCAAAATATTCTCCATTAAGATTGATACACTTTTCCATGCGTTTGAACCAATTTTCGAAGCACTTTTTCCACTCTGTTTGAGGCAGCTCCAAAATATGCGTTTTGAAACAAAAAACGGCTTCTTCTGGTGTTGAAAATCGTTGACCACGCAGTTTGTTTTTGATATACGGGAATAAAAAGAAGCCATTGGGTGCCAAATCAGGGCTGTATGGTGGATGGCCCATCAACTCGACCTTCTCGCTGGTTAAATATTCAATTGTTTGAGCAGCGGTGTGAGAGCTTGCATTGTCATGACGAAGAATGATCGCCTCTTCTTTGAAGTTTTCCGAATTTCTCCAATGACTTCTGGCAAACAAATGGTTGTGTACCATTCAGAGTTGACCGTCTTACGTTGCTCTAACGCCACTGTTGCCACATGACCGGTAATGCCAAAGAAACGGGCAAGCATTTGCTTCGATGTGCTTCTTCCGCGAACAACTTTTGTTGGATTTGGCTCGTCTTGAAAGACCCACACAGTTGATTGCTGTTTTGTTTCGGGGTCATATGCGTAGATCCATGATTCGTCACCTGTGCAGATGTTATACACAGCCTTTGATGCACCTTTCGCAAATTTTTTCAAAATTTCAATGCTCCAGTCGACGCGAGCCTTCTTTTGAGCATTGGTCAGGTTATGCGGGATCCAACGGGAACAAATTTTTTTTAGGGCCAAATGATCATGTAATATCTTGTTGATGCTAGTCATACTAATGCCCAAAGATGCCTGAATCTCACGGTATGTCACATGACGATCTTGTTTAATCAGTTCACGCACAGCATCGATGTTTTCAGGCACAACGACAGATTTTGGACGGCCTTCACGGATTTCGTCCTGGAGTGAACATCGGCCACGTTTGAATTCATTATACCAGTTTTTTACAGTGCTGTAGGATGGAGCTTCATCGCTATATAATGTATTAAGTTCATTGATGCACTCTTGTCGTGATAATCCACGTCGAAAGTTATGAAAAATAATTGCACGAAAGTGTTCACGGGTCAATTCCATTTTTTACTAGGGAATGCACTTTTCAATTAACTGCAAACAACACTAATCGCACTCAAATGACAAAATGTTGTGGTTGAGGTTATGTTCAACAATGTAAAGTTTACACCGGAAATGTCAGCTGACGCCTGGAAACAGTCAGTGTTGCCAAGGCCAGAAATATAAATAGCAACCCTCGTACATGTTTTGTTTTATCTTTAATTATTTAAACAAGTATTACTTTTCGCATTTAAACATGAGTGTTTGCACTAGAACTGTGATTTTGTTGGACAGTCAACTCATAAAGTAATGTCACAGAAATGTTTTATATTTTGGCGTTTAATTTCTCATTTAATGGAGAATTCTGCATTTTAAAATAGTAATCGATTAATCAAAATCAGTTTATCAAGTTAGTACTTACGTATGAAAAAATTGTCATGAATTCAGACATTAAATACCAAAATGTAAATCATTTTGTGACATTACTTTATAAGTTGACTTACATTCAAGATTCGAAGCTAGGTTGCCGTTAAGGGTTTGCAAATTTTTACAAGCTGATTTGTAAAGATTTTCAAAAAAGTAAGAGATGTGATAAAGTAACTTACATACTATACCTACACAATTCAATTACAGAATTGATGCGAGCCACTTTTATAAAATGTTGCAAACGTTTTAAAATCTCACCAATTATGGCCTGTCTTCATTATCTGGAATATGAAATTGAATTTTATTGAAGAAGGCGAGAAATACTTTAACCAAATTAAAATTTTTTGTGGCAGTTTATATTAGCCATTGATATTTAAAAATATGATGTCATTTTCTACATATAATTATATGGATGTTGCGAAAACTAAATGTAAATACCGTAATTTAAATTGAAAGTTGATTTATGGAAAATTGGTCCTAGAGAATCTATTATGTAATATGCTGCCTGCATACGTAGCTATTACAGTTTAGACTTGAATTAATTTTCAATTTTAATTGAAACACCACGAGTCCATGGCTATTTATTTTTAAATTCCAGGAATAATATTCTTGAGAACTGTAGAAATCTACGGATGTAATTATATTCGTGCATAACGAATAAAGAATAATTATGATTCTATTCCAGAAATAAACGTGAAAACTACCTGTCATTTAAAAAATCAGTTTAAATATACCGATTGTACAGGAAATGTCGAAATGAAACTGTTTGTCAATATTACCGTAATTAAATATTATGCTTTCTTGCTTGTGGAAATTGCAAAGAATTCTGGAATTTTTACTACAGGTCACTATGACAAATTTTATTTATTGCTTTCGCTTTGCTTTCTGAATATCCAGCGTTGTAAAATTTTACCCGAGATCACAAACTAAAAGCAGATGTGGGACATATTTTTGCTTTTAGAGGGTTGTTACAGCAGCTCAGGTTAAAGTTGAAACGGTGTTATTTTTAAAAACGCTTATGAGTTTGTTGGTCTTCTAGACATTTTAATAATCATCTACCTTCGTCGTTGTACTGGCAGCTGCCTGAAATTAGTTGTTTTCTTCTTTTTTCCTTGCTGATGTAAATCCGAAAAGAAAGTGGCTCCTAACTATAATCCCTCGTAGGAACCACAACAAAAAGATGCATAAAATCTTGATAGATGTTTAAGGTTAAATTTTACAAAAGGCTTGATTAACTGTTGATTTGTATAATTTTATAAAAATGTACTACTTAATTGGCTTGTAATATTACATAAGTTGTCAATGTCATTGAAGTAATTACAGTTTTAGTACGGAAATTATATGGTAGAATCCAAGTTTTTGTTATTTCATGACTTTTAAAACGATTTTTGAATTCTCTTGGTCTACATTGAACTCAAAGAGAATGAAACTTTCTTAGATAAAATTGAAATAAACCTTGAAATTAAACCTAGAAAACCAAATCCTTCTCGCATTGATTACTTTTATGAATTTTAGTACGCAAATGTAGTCGTGCGTTACTTTGAACTTATTCAAGTGTAGATTTCATTAGGAAATTGGTTTTCTTTTTATGCCGTTTTTAATAATTCTTGTGTTTAACGTATAAATATCCATAAAACCAAATTTAATTGTGAAAGCTTGAAATGAAATTTAAAAAATTAAATTTAAGCTATTAAAGGTTAATTCATAAATTTACCTGTTTCAGTTATATTAGCACGTCCTTGGGTATTGTACTATAAACAGTTAAAATTATCATAGAAAATCACTGAACTCAAAACAAGGAGACAAACAAAGCGCATGACTGAATGACAAAGAGTATCTTTAAATAGGTCAAATTCCGTGGTCAATTTTACAATTAATGTAATTGACGTCCATTTTGATCTTTAAATACATGCAAGTGTATGTTGGAATTGTATGGTACGAAGTACAAAACAAAATAGTTATAGTATTAAAAATTCAATTAGAAGTGCATTGCTACCTGATTTTTCCGTCTGGATGTCATGTTGAGATTTGTATAGTTGATGATATGTAATTACATATATAAAATTTTCTTGGAGCAATTATTTTTACTTAAAAAAGATTTTATGTTAAATTATGCCTACTTGAAAAAGATTAAAATATTGTGAAATTCGAAAACACCAATAGATTGTAAAAACCGTTAGAGAATGGGCATTTAGGTTTAAGTTAAATAAATACATCAAAACTACTTTCCACGTTTTTCATTCTGATAGCAGCTTCCAGCTTACCCTGTATGGAGACTAGCGAAAGTCTAAAGCATGCGTAGTTAGAACATAAGTTTGAAGCATTTTTGAAAGTCCAGAAGGCAAAACGAATACAATTCTTGTTTATTTGTAGGAAATTTTATATGGACATGCCCTTTATTCAGATAGATCTGTTTACATTTCATTTAATTTTTCCACAATTATAAAAATTTCCTTTTGAATTTTTAATTACTCTCAGCTTTTTTTTAAATTCTTGTAATAATAAGGAAATGAAAGGAGGTCATTCAGAGCTACACAATGCGCGGATGATGGTTGTGATGCTGAGATTGTAAAATCCATATCAGTGCCACGAGCTAAAAAATAATAAAGGCTGATGCTGATGCATGTATAGGTTATCAAATATGTTTAGTTGTTTTGAGTTCTATAAAGTCTTTGTTAAACCAGACGTAAAAATTTATAAAGTGTATCTAATCTTTTTAAATAGGGTGTGTCTAAATTACACTTAATTGTTTATTTGCACAGCCTCCGGATCCTAATTGATAATTTTTGCAATTATTACTGCTTACGATTATAAGTTTTGACTTATTTTAAGAAAGAAATAGAAAATAATTTTATTAGACAAGGAACATTCTTTATTCTTTGCATAATATGAATAAACCTCTAAACGGATTTAAATTTTAAATAGGAGTTTATTAAAAATAAATTGAAAACATCTTAAAACATTTTGATTTAGGCATAAAATTACGTAAATGTACAGCGCAATAATTATTCAACTTCAAATGTTTTATAAATTAATAATAAAACGGATTCTCATTATCTTGAATTGCTAAAGTAAAAAACCGAGTAAAAAACAATGAAATCATCTTGAAATATTACTTCTCTTCACATAAAAATAATTATTATTGTTCCTATGTTATCAGCGTATTGTAAAATCTATTAGTAACCATGTTTTAAACAAGTAGCAATAACAATTAATAAATAACATCGCAAGTATAACGAATTGGTTTACATTAAAATTTTATTACCGATTGTATTGAAAGTTACGTGTGGGTAGATTTATCGTTCTTGATAATACCTTGCTATTTGCAAACGTGAAGTGCATCAGCTTGTGATATTCAAGAATTACAAGAAAAAAATCTGGTATTGATTTATAAATACCATGCAATATAGGTAAATGGGTAGAACCGCATATCATTGCATCTGTTTATTCAAAAGTTCAAGGACAGCAAGGACATTTAAATAACTTTGGTCATCGAGAGGTGATATTATGTAAGATCCGTGCATATATAATTATTTAAACGTCAACCATATCTTGTGAGTTTAAATTTGCCTTTAAGAAAACATGTTGGTAACAAACCATCTAAATAATTGTTTTATTATCAATTCTATGATAACAAATAACCTTTAACCATAAAATAAATAGACATTATTATCTGAAGAATTATCAAACAGAACTCGTCCCACTATAGAGCAACTTTAATCTCTTGCAAAATTGTCCTTGTTGCTGTTAAAAAATGAGAACATTCAAACATGTGTTATGTCTGTAAAACCTTTTTTTGCATAACTGTTTTGTTTTTTAAATTTATGCATGTCTCAACTTTTTTTATTTAGTCCACGTTGGTATTGTAACGAACATGACACAAAACAAATATCTAAAATAAATACTCTACTGCCCTTTAAAAAGTCCTTCTTGACATTCTTAGAAAACTGAGGAAACATTTTCTAATCTATCATTGAAATCTCCGGATATCGATTACTATAAAATTCGTAGAAATAAATGTTACCCTCTAGTTTTCACCCTATATACCTTGTTCTTTCTATAAAACCCACATATGCCATACATGTCTATTACTACAACACATCTTGACATTAGATATATTAGATGAGGGAACAATCGCACAAGTAATTACTGCCTACGTTTTGAAAGCGCTTTGAAAACTTTATTCGTCAGCGCGTATTCGTAGTGGGGAATACTGAAACCGAGGGGGCAGCACTCAGTAGCAAGCTATTCTACAGTGAGATCCGATCGACTGACATATACTTAGATATAAACGTAATCATTCGAATTAATAAAAATCGCACCCTATCGTTAAAATTTTCTGCAAGTGAAAATGAGTGTCTTTGTTTTACTCGATGGCGCTATGTCGATCCGGAAGTGATGGGTAATTGGCGCACATGTGTCAAATGTGTGCATCATCAATTCCGAAAACGATGATTAATTTTTTTAAATTAATTTAGTAACCGCGGGATAAGTTTTTAATTTTAAAAACTAGTGATACTTGAAAGACTGTTCTCATCAATTACATTCCTTTTTAAAGATCTTTTTCGTTAATTTTATTAAATCGCGTTTAAAATGTTTAAGTTATTGGGAGGATTAAAAGACTATTTAAAGTGGCAGGACATTGTAATCGATTGTGCCATTTTTCGACTTCATAATGTCTTCACCACAGTGCTCTTGTTGTCTTGCAGCCTTATCATAACAGCATCACAGTATGTCGGTAATCCAATTCAATGTATAGTTAGCGGTTTGCCTACTCATGTAGTAAATACCTTTTGCTGGATCTCCTCGACCTTCACGATGCCGGACGCTTTCAGAAGACAGGTAAACAGCTGACCTATGACCCTAAAAAATAAGTCGTATTAGTCAGGGTGTACATGCGTAGATGTTGCGAGGGAGTCCGTACGCAAGAATCGATTTGTGAATGTAAAGGTGCATGTTTTTCCCGCGCTTTTATTTTCTAAAAAATTTAACTGACCGAACATAATTTTAAATAGGACTTCTTATTATGTTGTTACAGTTAAATAAACTCGTTATGTTTATTTTTAAACATTTAGTAATAACTGTTTAGTTGAAATTACTTATGAATCATTGTCATAATTATTTGTGTTACTGGCATGCAAACTAAATAGCAATACATAACTAAATATTTGCATAGTGAAATGCAATAATGCTTAAATCAAAAACAATAATGTTTGAAGAAAAACAAAATGTATTAAAACAGTAAAAAGTATACTTCTGATTTACAACCTCGTATTCTTTATAATTCATAAAAGTATCAAGGCCATGTAGGTATTACCGTAAAAAATTATTGTACATAAAGTATTATTATGTAAGTACAGAAATGTACATTGCATTTTTTAGTCTTTTTTTTCTGGGAATTTCCAGTTCGTGTGATCCAGATGAGAAATTCTTCACGAGATCCTTTTGTTAACAAAAACGAAAGAGAAAATAAGTAATACACAGGACCTAATAATTTGTCTGTAACTACAAATTGTGTACGTGACCACAAAGCCGGTACCTACACAAATATTAAGTAGAACGAGCACCTTTCAAATTTCTCATGCCTCCCAATACATTGGAAAGAGAAAGAGATTGGTCCAGACCAGACATTTTTATTATTATTAAATGAGCATTCAAAGATAAAACCTATTCTTGCACAACTGAAAGTGGAAAAATTGGAGAAAGGAAAAAACAGATTAAGGAGCAAGCAAGTTCATAATTAAAATAAAGAGGCATTGTAAATGACTCTGCAAGATTTCCAATAAACTAAATAATGGTTTTCGAAGAAGGTGATACGGTTTTTTGGGAATTTAAAGAAGGTAATTCCGTTTACGGAATGAGAGTGATTTAGCGAAAACTTCATTCAATTATTTCAAGGTACTACTAGTTGACATAACCAACAACCTTCCAAATTAGACAATACTATTTACTAGTAGATTGGCTTGAATCTTAAAATTTCTTGAATTCCCTTAATACGACCCTGTTGTGGCTAAAGACTGTATAATGGAATAATTGTCGGGCTAGATAATGCTGCTGGTAATAACTTTCAACGGAGGCATTAAAGATGGTTGCCCAGACTTTGATAATGAGCAATGATAGCATTCTTCCAACAGACCGCTCATTAACTTATTTAATTCGTTTTAGCTGCACTGAATATGTAGATATTTTTAACTTGGTACACATTTGAATTTTATTGTGGTTATCTTACGGCTCGTTTACAAGAAATATAACAGGACAGTTGTACAGAAAAGAGATTATAATATTGCTCTGCATGTGTTCGATAATTTCTTGTTTCTTTAGAAATATTTCCGAAGTTATAAATAAAAGAAAACTTGTACATATTTATTGTGGCAATTTTATAAAGCAATTTATATTGAGAGTATTTGCATAAACGAAACTAACAAAGAAGAACAGCATGCTCAAAGGAAAAAGTTTTTAAGGATAACGAACTCTCTTTCTGAAAACTTTTCTATGATGATAAGAATTGCAAGGTCACTGTATATGCATAATTGATCTGAATATATTTATTGACTTAAACTTTATTAGCTTAAGAAGAACTACAGAGATGAAGATAAATTTGCTTTGTCTACTGGAAGAAAAAACTACAGTTGTGTCTATTAGCTTACTGTACTAATGAAAATTTAAACGGGACGAAAACGTACTTGATCAATAGAAAATGCACCAAGATGCTTCGAATGAGATAAAAAGATGATAAAACAAAAACGCCCCTGTTGCCAATTATAAAGATTTCCAAAGAGTCAATAACGGTTTTAAGGGTACTACGAAGGTTCTAGGAACCTTAAAGAAAAATGCAAGGATTGCAAGAGACATTTTAATATTGCACTAG
Organism: Ignelater luminosus; assembly: GCA_011009095.1. Classification (NCBI taxonomy): domain Eukaryota; kingdom Metazoa; phylum Arthropoda; class Insecta; order Coleoptera; family Elateridae; genus Ignelater; species Ignelater luminosus. Next base: position 128,938 of record VTPC01090673.1, read on the forward strand.
ATTACTTAAACATCGTAAGAGAGTTTGTAAAGAGTACACAAAGATTTGGAAAGATAGTGGAGATTTAATTGAGTATTCATACTGATTACTTACAAGATAACCAAATCTAGTTCTAAAGCATTTTTCCATAGTGCCCATAACATCGAGGTTTTCTGTTTACTCAAAACGGACTATCAAGACTTGAAAAATGGTATAATATAATCTAGTTATGGTCTAACCAAAATGAAGATTATAGGTATCAAAGATTATGTGGTGCACTAATTTCAAAATCATCTAGAAGTCTTCAAGTTGGAAGATCTAAATTTTCACTAACAACTACCAATCTAGACTTGGTGTAGTGTAAATAGGAATGGAAGGAAAGGGTTTATATAAAAACAAGTTTATTAGTAATTACACAACTCTTCTAATGCAATTTATTAGAAACTAAGCCTTAGCGGACTAATCCAGTTGGAAGCCTTGGTTGTGAATAGAGAACTACAATAAAAAGAAATCAAGCAACTACAACATAGATAGATACAATCGACTAAATAAAACATTTGACAAAATTCACGCATCTCACAGTATCTTAGCTGAGTTTATCGATAATAATTTACTTCTAAGAAATACCACAATCTAAAAAGAAAGGTCATTAATCGTCACTAATATCGATAAATAACAAGAAAGTTGACGCAAAATAACAGCATATCAAAAAAAGTGAAAAATATAAGTAAATGCAAGTCCAGTTCTTACACATACAAGGTTAATGTTAATTTATTTAATTTAAACGTGATTGTTGTATAATTCATGACCTCTAGTGGTTATTAACTTAAAATAAGAAAAAAGTACTAAGATATATGAAGTACATACAACAACATTATTACTTACCATGATATGACAATATTAAAGTGACCAAAAGAATGTGTGGTCCTAATTCAACTGATCAGATTAATTAATTATTGGAAACTATGGCCTGATATTAATTGGAGGCATAAATCACAACATATATTTTATATATTTAGAGAGTAGCTTTATCGCTAGTACTATAGCGGCAGCAATCAGTAGAATAGAAAATGGAATATTTCTGTAGTGTTTCTGCCTAGTATTACGAGAACAATTGCCAAATCGCTGTGATTGTCACATTTACCATAGGAACAGGCGAGATTTAGGCTAGGATATATATACAATTCTTAGTAAAAGGCCTTTTAAGCAAATAATTTTATATTTCTACACTCAATTTAATCTTGTATTTTTCCCATGAGATGTATGATTTTCGAGTAAAACTGAATTTTGCGAAAATTCTTCAAACTCATTATTTGATATTAAAAATTGCTACCAGGGCTATATAGCTTTTTGACTAGTTTGACACTGAAAATCATTACAAACGACATATAAATTTATGATCCTTTTCAAAATGAATATTTCATACTGAAGTTCTGCCTGAGATATTTCTTATTATCCTTTGCAAAAAATAATAGCTAGATGATTCTGTGAGATTAAGACGTACATTCTGAAACGGTAATTATTAACATATCAAGAGTCATTTCCTCACATCTTGCGTAGAATTGGACTAAAATTACGCAATCCTGTAGTAATAGCATAAATTGTTATGAAAACTTTGACGTAAGCATGTTTTAATTAATTAACTAACCTTATAATACGGTGTGAATAATTAATGGTAATTAAACGTCTGCCGGTCTTAGATGAGATTAAGTTTTTATTTTAAAAATCGATATCTAATTAGTCTACAACTTTATATAAAGATTGCCACCATCTAAGTCCTAAAATTTTACTTTAGGGTGGTGTACCTTTACAAAAGGCTTTTTTGGGATGCCTTATAGCATAGCACTCACAAATTCTCTGGAATTCATGATTAAGAATAGGATCAAGGTTTAGTAAAGGAAGATTCCTGGCTGTTGTATTTTCCTGGCAGTAATGACTGTTTTGTAGAAGAATACAGGAAATCAAACATAGTGGACAAGTTACCAGCGCAATTTGAATTTTTTAAGTGTCTACACAGAAGGAAATATTCCGTAATCTAGAACGGAAGGCTGCTTAATTATGAAAGGGAAACTTAAGTAAATATTGTTTACTCTGTGTAGTCGAGATGTATATATATATATATATGCGATCCGCTTTTTTAAGCTTCCATTTAGGCGAGCATCACCAATTGAGCATAATATTGATGATAAGAAAGAATATTCTAACAAAATCCAAATATGTACTTGTATTTATAGAATAAAGACAGCATTTATCTCACGGCTAAAAATAAAAATTTAAAACAATGAAACATTCAAAATCAAGAATGAGTCTTCACATAACCACAACATTAACGTATGAGATAAAAGTTAATGCGGTATTATGTAGCAAAAGTCCAGATAACATGAATAGAAATAGAAATTGAAAGAAATTCAAAAATAACTAGAAAGAAGATAAAGAAATCAGTTGTATGAAAAACAAAGAACTATTTGGATTTCTAATGTGGTGGGGAGAATATTCCTAATATAAAAGCTACAATAAAGAGAAAAGCGATAAGCTTCTAAGGAAGAACAGTAACGCCAAAGCGAACTCCAACATTCTAATACGAAACGTTTTGCCTAAAAGACATTTCTGCTTGAGTTTGATTAATTATAACACCTACCAATTCAATGATTCCTGTGCTATTTCTCCCTACATGAATCTGCGTAAAGATGTGGAAAAAGTTCTCTGTACTGTTTTCGAATGAGAAATACATTCTGGAGTGATATTTATCCAGTGCAATGAGATTCTGACCTGCATATGTTTTTGGTTGTATTATTAATAAAAACACTAATTTGTAAACCTTGACAGTCTCAATAGGAAGTCTAAGAGGACAAAAATGTCAAAATGTGGTTCAAATGCATTTTTAACCATTTATTTGCCATCATATCAATCAAAATTAAAATATCGTAGTATCAAATGTAATGCGAGGAAACATGACATTCAACCGAACAACGTACTGTGATAGGTCCCATCCAACTTATCAGAGACTTTTTGAATTGATCAGGTCTTTCGAACCAATTGAGCTAAACGTGCTACAGGATTTTTTTGGACAGCGTCAGATTCCTTTTAGTCAAGTCGAACCTGACCTTAATTATGTGGACACTTGTTTTTGTTTCCCACTCTCTAGTCATAATGTAAGTGATATTATGTAACTTCAATCGCTGTTCAATAATGTTTTATGTCACAAAATATAAAATAAGTACACAAATTCACTATGCAGACATGTACTTGCTTCCATTTTCAAATTTATATAAGGCGTTTCGGGAGAAATGATCAATACTTCGAAATGTGACGGTATCAGTGGTTTTGAAAAACAAAGAGTTAGTTAGGAAGATGGAGTTTTTTTAATCTGGATCCTACACTTTTGTTTCTTTTTCTTGCCTGAGGCCTATCTATCTCCTTAAATCATATTATGTTGTGTAACAAAGATTATCGACAGACGGTATTCTACATAATAACATTAGCATTCGGAGTATCGAGAAAACTGTAAATATTACACGTATATTGCAGACACCTTGTAACTATTGAAACACAAGTAGTAATCTGTGAATTAAGACTACAAAAATCTTCGTAGTGAGATAGATAATGTGTCAGCGATGTTTCGTTTCGCAAAATGAAAACATTACCAAAAAGCATACGTATCTTGTGTATTCACTTCAGTTGAAATTTAGTAGTGGAGTCTGAAACTATAATTGTCATTGTAAGAATCGAAGAAACCAATGCATGAAAAAATTATGATATGGTGAACACTTTGCGAAATAAGACTGCGTGCAGAAGGCTTCAAGTCAAATCATAACAAAAGGTATTAGTTTGTGAATCTTGCCCTAAGTTTTGGAATTTAGCAAGAGACATGATATTGTACTACATTTTGGCGAACCAAACTGTTAGTTGGTTTAGCTCAAATCACAAGGAAGTACTCGTTCATACATATGCAGGAAGAATATATTTTAGCCTAGAGAACTTCGCTTACTTTGCAGTTATCCAGCTTTGGAGAAATCCAGACGAAGATGTTTTGCCGCTATCTGAGAAAGTCTCAAACGACATATCTCAAAGTCTAGATCACACAATGTATTGGCGTTCATTCTTGTTTTAGCAAAACATTGAGACAATAAAATGCAAAAATCTCAGATAGCAGCTTTTCCCCAAAACAGGTCTTTTCAAATGTCTTCTTTTGCCTAATTCCGTTGAAGTAATTTGTGCACAAGGAGCATTGACACTCTAGAAGACTATCAAGAAATCTGGTTTGAAATGTATAAATACAAATGACAAAATTGTTTTTTCTAACCATACAGTAATCATTTCCAACTCTCAAGTTTACAGTGAATGTTCCTTGCGTAAAATACCAGGTTTTTCCTTCTTGAACTTAAATACGTCGACAACCAAAAGTGCAGGAAAATGATTTTAAAGACATCTGGATTTTTCTAATATCCGACAACACATGCTATTGTTATTGCGAAAATTCTGCTAAGTATTGGTGCTTAAATTATCAAGTTGGTAATGTGTACTCGAGTCTTGACTTGGCAAAAAGTAATGGAAAAACCTACCTACATACGTATATGCAACGAATCCATTTACTTGCGAATTTCTATACTATTTATCCTTAGAAATATCAGACAGGATAAACTTTCTGTTTAAGCAAGTAGGTTGCTTCACAATTTTAGTGAAAATTGTGGTCTAGAAAAGTACAGTGTGATCTAACTGCATAAAATAGGGAACAAGGAAAACCTTGGGATTGAATTTTTGAAATGGACTTTCTCTATGTTGTAAGAGACAATATTTTATTCATTGTTTTTGAACAAACAAATGTTATGCAAAACGTCTATTAATCTATTATTGCCATGAAATTTGATTAGGGCGATTAAGTTCAGATTTATCATTTGTGATTGATTTGTACTGATTACCTCCACTGCAATTTGCTTATTAAATTAGTTTCTGGTAGAAACAATGGCTAGAAATTGCTACCAGAATACAATGCAAATTCTGGAAGTTATAGCCGTACCACTTACACGAATTGTATGCACTAATTAAACTAGAACAATGAGAAGATTAAAGACTTCTACTAAATCGGTTGATAAAAGGAAATATAAACCTTAAAGCGTAAAATAGATTAGTTAGAAATTGTCTAAAGATTTTGATTTATAATCTCTATTTTAAGCTAATAATAGAAATGCCTATTTGGAAAAAATGGCTATATGTATAATAATTAATAATGGAATAGGTATCTATCACAAAATATGAATCGGTATATTATTAATGAACTGGCGGACGAGACTGACTTTTATGTGCTTTTATCATCTATGCTATAGAAATAAAATGAATTTCTTGTCTTGTGGTAATAAATTTTATTAGTATGTCTGATAATAGCAAAAAATTAGATTTGATAATTCTCATTCTAAACTATTCACCTGTGCAGATAAGCGAAGTCTTGGGTTTGAAAAGCTGATAGGAATTTCAATATGAACGATTAAAATAGTGTCGTTTTATCGCCTGTTATAAAATAAAAACGTTGCTTACAGTATATTTCGTTAATTTTAAAATATTCTAATGGTTAATAAATGTCGAGTGATCAACGTTTATATTTTAGCTTTATACAAAAACGGCGTGTTTTACAGCACTATTAAAGTTTTCAATATTCTTTAAGTAGAAAATGGAATATTCCAGTGCAGTCGTTTACTTTCATTTTGAAAATAATTTGTGTGTCATGCTCACGAGAGAAAGTAGGTAGGTACTGTAGGGAATTTTGTGAAAAATTGAACACAGTTTGATTGTTTATTTAGGAAAGCAAATTTACTTCTTATCTGTATATTTTATTATCGCAGAAGGAAGAGCAAATTAATTTTGTTTGTTTATATTTAGATCTGGCCAATATTAAAACTGTTGTACGGAAAACAAAGTAATTCTATAATAATAAAAACAAAAGTATTTATCTAATTAATAACTCGATGTTATTCTCTACAATCCATTAATAAAATTTGCGTTACCTACATACGTCCAAATATTATCTTCAATAATTTAAAAACAAATTTGAAACAGTATAATGGAGAATGCTTTTTTAAATAGGATTATGTTAAAACATAAATTAAATGTTTATCCTCAGGATGACTGAATAAATTTATAAGTCGAAACATAACATTTAGTGTAAACAAACAGCCAAAAATTTTGTGACTAGCACTAGACAAACACTTTTGTGCCACTAATGCAAATAATTAGAAATATTGTTGTAAGTATGTTATTGCAATTTCAAAATTCCTTTCAAATTAGAAATGCAAATTTTTCCACGGGCATAAATATTCCAGTACTATAAACAATATTTAACAATAATAACTGTCAAAAAAATCTTAATAATCACTTATTAGAGACATTAAAAAAGCAAAATGTGTTAAAAACTTAATTTTATTATTACAGATGAGTTAATTTATTAACTTTTTAAAAAGTTTGATGTGATGATTAAATTTTAAGCTCATTACTACAAGATGATGATGTCATGTTATCGTTTGTAGTACATAATAGTAGAATTTATTCTTTTAGAATTGAAATATAAAGTAAAACCTTCCTGAAATTCGACGCAGTAATTAAAGAATATCTTTTTTTATCATTTCTATGTTAATATTATTCAGGGTTAACTAAATCAGCGGTATAATTATGTACATACATTATTTTGTGTTGTAAAACTAAGCTTTGATAAATATTAGACTATTTTTTTTCTGGAAATTACGTTGGTTTTAAATGCAATGTTTCTTCGTTATATTCCATCAAAAAATAATCAAAATTTCCTACGGTGACACCACAAATATTTGTATATTAATTAATTTTAGTTGCTTGTTAAATGTAATGTAAATGGGAAAAATAATAATTACTGCTATCGTTTGCTTTCCTAATTACTATACAAAAAAATACTCAGTAAGGTTAGAACTATAATTTTGACGAATTTCGATATATAGAACCAAAACGCAGTCAAATGAACTTTTAAATTCCATGTTAGATGATGATAACCTGTTATTTGGTTACAAGGTATACAATAATTATAACCTCTCTTTATTTCTTTTTGTAGGTTGGAAGAGAAGTTGCTCATCCCGGTATAGCCAACGATTTTAATGATGAAAGTGCTCAAAAGTATTATACCTACTATCAATGGGTTTGTTTCGTGTTGTTCTTCCAGGTAATGTACCAACTATTAATTTGTTTTAAAAATCAAAACAATGAATTTTCCCCCGGTAGAAGTCGTGTATTAAAAAGGAAGCATTTCGGCAACAATAAAATACAAATATGATTTAGCTCTTCTAAATTTCATCATTTTTTGTCATACAACATAGTACTGCAAAAAAATACACGGCAGTTCCGGTTTATTACTCTGGGTTCATTAACTTACGATTTTCCTGCCCTGTTAGTCACTGGTGCACATCAACATCTGCCTATAGTTTTAAATATCTAACAATCTGCATTGTTTCTAACGTGTTATTGTAATTTTTCAGGGTATTGCTTGCTATACCCCCAAATTTTTATGGGAAGCCTTCGAGGGAGGCCTTATGCGTACACTTGTTATGGGAATGCACGTAGGAATTTACAAAGAAAATGAGAAAAATGCCAAAAAGAAGGTTCTGTTGGAATATCTTATGAAACATGTTAAGGTAAATATTTAAAAAGTAATAGATGAGAGTTGAGCGTTGAGCGTTGATGAAATGTTCATTAAGATTGTGTTATAAATTCAAGTTGAGTAGCGTGGGATTTTTCTAAGAAAATTGTGTTAAACGTATTCATCAAGATGTAAATTTAATCAATCGAGTTAGTATGAGTCATGCGTTAAATGTAGTTGTCACAGTTACTAATTATAACAATTGCTGTTTTCTTTTCTACTCAAGAGACGCAATGGAAAGTTAAAAATGATACAAATTATTTGTTTGTACTGGTAGACAATTTACTCAGCATGGGTTAAAAGCTAAATCATAAATATCTCGAACGCTTGAAAAGTCGAGTACCACCTACCTATGTGTATAATTATACGTAAACGTTCCAGACTTGAATTACGGCTATACATTATGCGAATTAAACTAACATCAACACTTTGAAATTTATCGCTAGTGATATTGTAAATGTATACGAAATAAATTTTGATCTGTTTTTATTAGCATGTTATCATATACTATTGACCCTTCCTTTTTGAATTCTAATCCGGATAGCATTTTAATTAAAACTTTCTTCTACTTTTAAATCAAATGTTATATCTGTATATATATCTTTGTATTAACCAAAATATTCTTCGAATTCCATTAGCATAAC
>VTPC01090673.1:137521-193322 GCA_011009095.1 Ignelater luminosus
ATCACAAACAATGAATTGAATATTGTTGACAGATGACAGACGAAAAAAATAAGACATTTGGGACAGTTTAAAAATACTCCTAGCGACATCTGTGGTCTAATAGCTGAAAGTCTCATTTCATAGGTATACACCTGGTAAGTGATATTATGTAACTTCAATCGCTGTTCAATAATGTTTTATGTCACAAAATATAAAATAAGTACACAAATTCACTATGCAGACATGTACTTGCTTCCATTTTCAAATTTATATAAGGCGTTTCAGGAGAAATGATCAATACTTCGAAATGTGACGGTATTAGTGGTTTTGAAAAACAAAGAGTTAGTTAGGAAGATGGAGTTTTTTTAATCTGGATCCTACACTTTTGTTTCTTTTTCTTGCCTGAGGCCTATCTATCTCCTTAAATCATATCATGCTGTGTAACAAAGATTATCGACAGACGGTATTCTACACAATAACATTAGCATTCTGACTATCGAGAAAACTGTAAATATTACACGTATATTGCAGACACCTTGAAACTATTGAAACATAAGTAGTAATCTGTGAATTAAGACTACAAAAATCTTCGTACTGAGATAGATAATGTGTCAGCGATGTTTCGTTTCGCAAAATGAAAACATTACCAAAAAGCATACGTATCTTGTGTATTCACTTCAGTTGAAATTTAGTAGTGGAGTCTGAAACTATAATTGTCATTGTGAGAATCGAAGAAACCAATGCATGAAAAAATTATGATATGGTGAACACTTTGCGAAATAAGGCTGCGTGCAGAAGGCTTCAAGTCAAATGATAACAAAAGGTATTAGTTTGTGAATCTTGCCCTAAGCTTTGGAATTTAGCAAGAGACATGATATTGTACTACATTTTGGCGAGCCAAACTGTTAGTTGGTTTAGCTCAAATCACAAGGAAGTACTCGTTCATACATATGCAGGAAGAATATATTTTAGCCTAGAGAACTTCGCTTACTTTGCAGTTATCCAGCTTTGGAGAAATCCAGACGAAGATGTTTTGCCGCTATCTGAGAAAGTCTCAAACGACATATCTCAAAGTCTAGATCACACAATTTATTGGCGTTCATTCTTGTTTTAGCAGAACATTGAGACAATAAAATGCAAAAATCTCAGATAGCAGCTTTTCCTCAAAACAGGTCTTTTCAAATGTCCGGGTTAGATCTTGTTTTGCCTAATTCCGTTGAAGTAATTTGTGCAGAAGGAGCGTTGACACTCTAGAAGACTATCAAGAAATCTGGTTTGAAATGTATAAATACAAATGACAAAATTGTTTTTTCTAAACTTAACTTAAATACGTCGACAACCAAAAGTGCAGGAAAATGATTTTAAAGACATCTGGATTTTTCTAATATCCACAACACATGCTATTGTTATTGCGAAAATTCTGCTAAATATTGTTGCTTAAATTATCAAGTTGCTAATGTGTACTCGAATCTTGACTTGGCAAAAAGTAATGGAAAAACCTACCTACATACGTATATGCAACCAATCCATTTACTTGCGAATTTCTATACTATTTATCCTTAGAAATATCAGACAGGATAAACTTTCTGTTTAAGCAAGTAGGTTGCTTCACAATTTTAGTGAAAATTCTGGTCTAGAAAAGTACAGTGTGATCTAACTGCATAAAATAGGGAACAAGGAAAACCTTCGGATTGAATTTTTGAAATGGACTTCCTCTATGTTGTAAGAGACAATATTTTATTCATTGTTTTTGAACAAATGTTATACAAAACGTCTATTAATCTATTATTGCCATGAAATTTGATTAGGGCGATTAAGTTCAGATTTATCATTTGTGATTGATTTGTACTGATTACTTCCACTGCAATTTGCTTATTAAATTAGTTTCTGGTAGAAACAATGGCTAGAAATTGCTACCAGAATACAATGCAAATTCTGGAAGTTATAGCCGTACCACTTACACGAATTGTATGCACTAATTAAACTAGAACAATGAGAAGATTAAAGACTTCTACTAAATCGGTTGATAAAAGGAAATATAAACCTTAAAGCGTAAAATAGATTAGTTAGAAATTGTCTAAAGATTTTGATTTATAATCTCTATTTTAAGCTAATAATAGAAATTCCTATTTGGAAAAAATGGCTATATCTATAATAATTAATAATGGAATAGGTATCTATCACAAAATATGAATCGGTATATTAATAATGAACTGGCGGACGATACTGACTTTTATGTGCTTTTATCATCTGTTCTATAGAAATAAAATGAATTTCTTGTCTTGTGGTAATAAATTTTATTAGTATGTCTAATAATAGCAAAAAATTAGATTTGATAATTCTCATTCTAAACTATTCACCTGTGCAGATAAGCGAAGTCTTGGATTTGAAAAGCTGATAGGAATTTCAATATGAACGATTAAAATAGTGTCGTTTTATCGCCTGTTATAAAATAAAAACGTTGCTTACAGTATATTTCGTTAATTTTAAAATATTCTAATGGTTAATAAATGTCGAGTGATCAACGTTTATATTTTAGCTTTATACAAAAACGGCGTGTTTTACAGCACTATTAAAGTTTTCAATATTCTTTAAGTAGAAAATGGAATATTCCAGTGCAGTCGTTTACTTTCATTTTGAAAATAATTTGTGTGTCATGCTCACGAGAGAAAGTAGGTAGGTACTGTAGGGAATTTTGTGAAAAATTGAACACAGTTTGATTGTTTATTTAGGAAAGGAAATTTACTTCTTATCTGTATATTCTATTATCGCAGAAGGAAGAGCAAATTAATTTTGTTTGTTTATATTTAGATTTGGCCAATATTAAAACTGTTGTACGGAAAACAAAGTAATTCTATAATAATAAAAACAAAAGTATTTATCTAATTAATAACTCGATGTTATTCTCTACCATCCATTAATAAAATTTGCGTTACCTACATACGTCCAAATATTATCTTCAATAATTTAAAAACAAATTTGAAACAGTATAATGGAGAATGCTTTTTTAAATAGGATTATGTTAAAACATAAATTAAATGTTTATCCTCAGGATGACTGAATAAATTTATAAGTCGAAACATAACATTTAGTGTAAACAAACAGCCAAAAATTTTGTGACTAGCACTAGACAAACACTTTTGTGCCACTAATGCAAATAATTAGAAATATTGTTGTAAGTATGTTATTGCAATTTCAAAATTCCTTTCAAATTAGAAATGCAAATTTTTCCACGGGCATAAATATTCCAGTACTATAAACAATATTTAACAATAATAACTGTCAAAAAATCTTAATAATCACTTATTAGAGACATTAAAAAAGCAAAATGTGTTAAAAACTTAATTTTATTATTACAGATGAGTTAATTTATTAACTTTTTAAAAAGTTTGATGTGATGATTAAATTTTAAGCTCATTACTACAAGATGATGATGTCATGTTATCGTTTGTAGTACATAATAGTAGAATTTATTCTTTTAGAATTGAAATATATAGTAAAACCTTCCTGAAATTCAACGCAGTAATTAAAGAATATCTTTTTTTATCATTTCTATGTTAATATTATTCAGGGTTAACTAAATCAGCGGTATAATTATGTACATACATTATTTTGTGTTGTAAAACTAAGCTTTGATAAATATTAGACTATTTTTTTTCTGGAAATTACGTTGGTTTTAAATGCAATGTTTCTTCGTTTAATTCCATCAAAAAATAATCAAAATTTCCTACGGTGACACCACAAATATTTGTATATTAATTAATTTTAGTTGCTTGTTAAATGTAATGTAAATGGGAAAAATAATAATTACTGCTATCGTTTGCATTCCTAATTACTATACAAAAAAATACTCAGTAAGGTTAGAACTATAATTTTGACGAATTTCGATATATAGAACCAAAACGCAGTCAAATGAACTTTTAAATTCCATGTTAGATGATGATAACCTGTTATTTGGTTACAAGGTATACAATAATTATAACCTCTCTTTATTTCTTTTTGTAGGTTGGAAGAGAAGTTGCTCATCCCGGTATAGCCAACGATTTTAATGATGAAAGTGCTCAAAAGTATTATACCTACTATCAATGGGTTTGTTTCGTGTTGTTCTTCCAGGTAATGTACCAACTATTAATTTGTTTTAAAAATCAAAACAATGAATTTTCCCCCGGTAGAAGTCGTGTATTAAAAAGGAAGCATTTCGGCAACAATAAAATACAAATATGATTTAGCTCTTCTAAATTTCATCATTTTTTGTCATACAACATAGTACTGCAAAAAATACACGGCAGTTCCGGTTTATTACTCTGGGTTCATTAACTTACGATTTTCCTGCCCTGTTAGTCACTGGTGCACATCAACATCTGCCTATAGTTTTAAATATCTAACAATCTGCATTGTTTCTAACGTGTTATTGTAATTTTTCAGGGTATTGCTTGCTATACCCCCAAATTTTTATGGGAAGCCTTCGAGGGAGGCCTTATGCGTACACTTGTTATGGGAATGCACGTAGGAATTTACAAAGAAAATGAGAAAAATGCCAAAAAGAAGGTTCTGTTGGAATATCTTATGAAACATGTTAAGGTAAATATTTAAAAAATAATAGATGAGAGTTGAGCGTTGATGAAATGTTCATTAAGATTGTGTTATAAATTCAAGTTGTGTAGCGTGGGATTTTTCTAAGAAAATTGTGTTAAACGTATTCATCAAGATGTAAATTTAATCAATCGAGTTAGTATGAGTCATGCGTTAAATGTAGTTGTCACAGTTACTAATTATAACAATTGCTGTTTTCTTTTCTACTCAAGAGACGCAATGGAAAGTTAAAAATGATACAAATTATTTGTTTGTACTGGTAGACAATTTACTCAGCATGGGTTAAAAGCTAAATCATAAATATCTCGAACGCTTGAAAAGTCGAGTACCACCTACCTATGTGTATAATTATACGTAAACGTTCCAGACTTGAATTACGGCTATACATTATGCGAATTAAACTAACATCAACACTTTGAAATTTATCGCTAGTGATATTGTAAATGTATACGAAATAAATTTTGATCTGTTTTTATTAGAATGTTATCATATACTATTGACCCTTCCTTTTTGAATTCTAATCCGGATAGCATTTTAATTAAAACTTTCTTCTACTTTTAAATCAAATGTTATATCTGTATATATATCTTTGTATTAACCAAAATATTCTTCGAATTCCATTAGCATAACGTGTATTTTTTGATGTAAATCATTTGTCATTTTAAAATCAAACTGAAAATACATAATGTGAAAGTAGAGCAGCAATGTGGTCAAAAATGTAAAAACCTAGATCCTTGAAAGTCGGCTTCATCAATCTTTGACTCTGGAATATTTGAAGGGAAATAAATATTTAGACAGTAGAGACAACTAAAGGGTTTTCCAATAAGAGGTGTTATTTTGAATAGCCCACTATTTCGGTAGATGTCACTTTTGAAGCTATCATTTTTTGACATTTGACAAGTAGAAACTACGCCATTAATAAATATGGAACGATACACGCTTCAACAACGCATTGAAATTATTAAACTTCACTATAAAAATGGTGAAAATTTGGCAGAGACGGTTCGTAAAACTCGAACATTTTTGGGTCACCGTGAAGCACCTTGTCGGACCGCAATACAGAAATTGGTGAAAAAATTCGAGCTCTTGGGACAAGTTAGTGATGTGAAGAATAAAACCCGTGCACGTCGCTCAAGAACAGCCGAGAATATTGCTGTTGTAGCCGAAAGTGTTAAAGAAAACCCAGGTTTGTCCATTCCTCGTCGTTCTTTGGAATTAGCCATTCCACAAACGTCATTACACCGTATTTTGCATAAAGATTTGGGTCTTAAGGCTTATAAAGTCCAGTTAACACAAGAACTCAAGCCGGCCGATCATCAACAACGTCGTGTCTTTGCTGATTGGGTCGTTGAAATGCATGAAAATGATCCAGAATTCCATCGAAAAATCATCTTGAGTGATGAGGCCCATTTCCACCTCGGTGGCTTCGTCAACAAGCAAAATTGTCGGATCTGGGGCTCAGAAAATCCAAGAGTTATTGTTGAAAAGTCTCTCTATCCTCAACGTGTGACTGTTTGGTGCGGTTTATGGTCCGGCGGAGTCATTGGACCTTACTTTTTCGAAAATGAGGCTGGAGCAACAGTTACGGTGACTGGATTGCGCTATCGAGAGATGATTAACGATTTTTTATGGCCGGAATTGGATGGTATTGATCTGGACAACGTTTACTTTCAACAAGACGGCGCTACGTGCCACACAAGCAACGAAACCATTGATCTTTTACGGAAAAAGTTTCCGGACCGTGTTATCTCTCGAAGAGGTGATCACAATTGGCCACCGAGATCTTGTGATTTAACACCTTGCGACTTCTTTCTTTGGGGCCACGTGAAAGAGAAGGTCTACGCCAACAGCCCAGCGTCGATTCAAGACCTCAAAGATGGAATTCGTGAGGCTATCGAGGACATAGGGCAGCCACTTTGCGATTTGGTTATGGAAAATTTCATGAAAAGGATATTGTCCTGTAAGCGTGGTCGTGGTGGTCATTTGCCTGATGTTATTTTCCACTATTAACGGCATACCTTCCTCTTTATAATGAAATAAACATCCGATCATTTATATTAAAAAATGGCACTTTTCTTTGAATATCAAAATAACACCTCTTATTGGAAAACCCTTTATTATAAAAGCTGTATCACGACATTATGAAAATAAATCTAAAGATATGTTTCTAATTCTACCTCGAATATTATTGTTGTGCCTGAAACATGGCTAAAATACAAAACGTAAGGATGGGGAAATTGTCTTCATCAAAGAATATAAATATTGATGTCACAAAATCCCCGGAAAAACGAACTTGGTAAATCAGTAATTCGATACAGGGACGTGCCAATCCGAGGGTGCAAATAAATTTTGTATAGAATCGAAAGTGAACATCAATCGCATTGAAAAAGCAGGGATCTATAGTTAAACTGATGTTTACCCGGCAAACCTGTGATTCCCCTAAAAGTTGGGTCGTTGCCAGTAAATAATTTTGGTATTCCCCGACATGAATTTTGAAATGAATACACAGTGATATGGGAAATTTGTATAGAAGAAATCGTTTTCTTATTATTACCATGTTGCTTTTGATATAGAGGCAGAAAACAAAATCTTGCCCCCCAGGAGCATTGTCATTTAATAACTTATTAAACCTACCGCGTTTCATTTTTCTATTCTAATAAATAGTAAGAAAGTAGGTGTATGCAAAATCGCAGGAGAAATCGAAAACTTTGTAATAATGTATCAAGTTATTAAAAACCTACAGAAAATCAATTTATGTTGTAATTTTTGTCTTTGCATCACTAGTGGAATCAGAAAGCGGAAAAATATATTTTAACAAAAATTAGTCTTTCAGATCTTTTAGTGAATTTGAGCATAACAGTAGAGTAAGAGTGACTTTGAAATATTCACTGGAGCGTGTTACATTGTTTAGATGTTTGCTGATTAGTAATGGATAAATTTCATTTTTCAAAGCTCAGTGAAATTTTATTTGAATAATTTCCAGAAATACAATTCTTTAATGAAATGAATAAAAATTTCATGGCATTTTTCAGAAAATAGCGAAAATGTGCTAGTTACTTGCTGCATAAGAAGTTTAAAGTAGTGCTTTATTCATGCTAGCTCCTGTAAAACAAAACGCCAGCAAAATCTTAAATAGTTTATATTTTAAGCCTTTAAATAAAATAATGAGTAAGTTCAGATTCAATTTTCGTCATTTTGTTTTTCGGAAAACGATAAGGACTCGACACTAGACCCAGTGTCGTGGGTGGAATATTCCTCATTCGAAGAACTTGCTTCTAGTTCTGAATCGCCTTTTCTTCTTTTGGTAGTTCTATCGTCGCTTGATTTAAATCTTTTCTGTTTTTGGTTTCATTCCTGAACAATTTTGGCCTCTAAAACACACAGAAGACACAATACATTTAAGATGAAATAATAAAAAGAACAGCTGCATTTTTTATCACTAGAAGAGGCTATTTGACCTTCGGGTGTCTTTGGAACGTACTCTCAATTTATAGTTATGAGAAATAAAAGTGAGCTTTATTGCTCTTTTGGTAGTTAATCTTCTTCGCGCTATGAATTTTCCCCATTGTGTTATTTGTTCTTTCTGTCGATGCAGATAATGTAGGCATTGAAAGTATTCGAATAGGAACTCTTGCTAGCTGCCGACAATTAAGACTGCCAACACGTTTCCACCATGTGAGTGGTTCTTAACTTTCAACCGTTTTTCAAATCACCTCTTTATCCCACATGTCTTCTTTGTTCCTGTATTTGGTGAGGCTGGTCGAAACAACTCCAGGCTCAATGTTAATCATAGTTTTTGATAATGTATCTAAATTCGATACCATCAAGTAGTTCTATCGGATCTAAGTTGACTCCCAAATCTTTAGAATCCAAAATAACAGCTGCTAAATGTGTAAGTTAAACCGCGTATTCATGGCGTCGTGTGAACTTTTCAAAAATCATCTTTTCCTCGTCCGGTGTGATAGGACTTAGTGGAACAGTAAGGGATTGAACGGTTCATTAGATTCAAGTAGATGAATCCATTTAACAATTGGACGAATATAAGTTCTGCCAATTTCCAAGTTTGCACCAGAAACACTTCACCGTCCAAAATGTTGGCCTTGTTTTTTCTTGAAAACAAATTTACTCTTTCTTCGTTAACAGCTAATTTTTAGAGTTAGAGCTGGAAGAGAAAGGGAAATATCTGCATTTTTTCCTTTATTGATGTAGCTGTAAGTATGTATAAATTCTTTATGGTTTTTATAACCGCTAATACTCGTTTCAAGATTTTATCAACGAAATCCAATTTTAAAATATCTTGGACCAAAAGATTAAGAGTGTGGGACAGACAACCCAGCGTTATTAGATGTGTAAAAGTTTGCCTTAGCAACAATGCAGCTTTTTCCCTGAGCAGCATTGTCTGTTATATAATAACTAGAAATTTATCAGGGACATTCTTTTCTAAAATGTGAATCATCAGATCACACAAATATTTAGCTGTATGATGGTTTCTTTCTGAAGTAACACTTTTGATAAATCATGGTTTTGGCGTTGAAACAGTATAACATAATATTTCCAGATAATTCATTTTGTTTTCACCATTTTCAATCTCTTCAACGATAAATCGACGCGACGCGCGACGCATTTCTTAAAACTAAATTGTTAACCAACTTATTTCAAAGTGCAAACCGTGAATTATTTTACCTGGACGTGGGCCCTGAGCCAAAAGTATCGAATTTAGTTTTTAACAGGAAAGTACGGTGCGTATATGCACGTGCATGTGAAGGACTGCCCCGTATTTAGGCTACTTGCTAAGGCAAACTTTTACACATCTAATAACGCTGGGTTGTCTGTCCCACACTTTTAATTTTTTGGTCCAAGATATTTTAAAATTGGATTTCGTTGATAAAATCTTGAAAAGAGTAGTAGCGGTTATAAAAGTAAGGGAATTCCCAGAAACATTTGAAATATAAGTGAAAGTTTCACTGAAATTTTCATTAAAATTTCAGTTTTCGAGTATACAGAAATATTTTACATTTAAAAATTTCAAAAACGAAACCTCAAATGTAATTTTTCATGGGCACATTGCTATTGCTAATAGAGATTCTCAATGATAATTACAACTTAACTATAGTACGAAAGAAATACTTAAGATATTAAACAAACTATAAAAAAAGTTTTTTTTTTCAAACAGTATCTAAATAAAAAAACTAGAGTAAGTAGCGTATACAAAGCCTTAGGTAATCTTTTACATAATTACTACAATAAGAAAAACCGTTTAAAATCGTTCAACTTAAGTATCCTATATAGCAAAAAAGCCTAAGGCTAAACTTCTAAATGTTCTCAATTAATTACAATTATTACACTCACGCGATATAATCAACAGTTATTTTATGAAATAGTTCTGCATAAATTATTGATGGCTGGTTCCTTTTTGCAGAGGTGTTTATTGTTAAGCTTATAGTGATTGGTGACAAGAAAGTTTGATTTCTTGTTATGATGAGACTTACTAATGTTTTTAATATTACTTCATCGACTATGTTCTATTTACAATTATTTTTTCTTAAAACTGAACATGTACATTTCTTTCCAAAACGGAGTTCCATTTAAATGAGCCTTAAGAATATGCACTCTTACTTATGAAGATCCTGTTAGGAAGCTACGGAGTTTTCAGTTACTATTAGTTCATAAAACATTCAAAGAATACTTGTAAGAAAATCTTTAGTTGAAATCACGTGTGTTCCGTCTTTTATCAGATACACGGTATGTATGCATATTTGATCAATACCTTGTAAATTTGATATTGTAAGATGTTAGGCGTAGCAGCACTCAATACTTAGTTACTGTGGATCAGATTAGTATCTATCGCTAATTATTATTATAATAGATATAAAATACTCATAGATATATGTAGATAAGACAAAGAATGTTAACAAAAATCTTTTCATTCTTTTTGCGCAATCTTCAGCTAAATCTTCACGAAACTCGATAATATGTAAATGTTTGTTTAGATGACCAAGGTCAATGAATTATTAGTTATTACTGATCTGATTTTGCAGGAAGTTTATACGAGCTTTAGATGCCTTACATAGTCTTCCTCAAACTCCAAATTTTAGGTTATATTATAGCGCTTCTATGAAAATTCTAAATTGCATTGTTTTGCATTCGATAAAGAATGCGGCTTAATATTACAAAAAATTAAGAGAAATAAAATGTTGATATTCTTTATAAATTAATATTCAAAACGAAAACAAATTCTTCAAACCAAATATAATCACTCATAATGCCATTAAAACTTGTCAAAGCAGTTTTCGTATATCGTTATCTGATGTCTGTCAACTAACTACTGTTTCTATTGTTTCTCAGAGGATGGTTATAAAATTTTGGCTGGACAATATCCCGCATACTAATTAGAAAAACAGAGATAAACAAATTAAATTTATTAATATTTAATGATGCAATTCAAAATGACTTCCATATACAAAATATAAAATGTGATGCTATTGCTTGATGATACGACCTTGACCGCAGCAGTTTGTAGTAAGAAAAAAATTATTATAGAAGATAATATGTTCATAGTTCAGTTATATATTTGATTTTGAAATCTGTACACGAGAATATAAATTATTTTGAAAGACATAGAACGTAATACAGGACAATTATTATTTCATCTTATTATCATTGATTCACGTCGTTTATTTTCATTGATATTGTAACCAGCTGTCCCTTCAACAGCCCCCCTCTATTGTAAAGGGGACCACGACCTTTGTTCTTGTTCATTCATCGCGTACCGTTCTTTTTGTTGAGTAATATTGCGAAATATTATTTGAATGGGTACAAGAATTCTCAGAATATATACCTACCAGCTTTGTTTGGGAACTCGGATTATTAAATCCTATGAAATGTTGAGAAATTACTTAAAAATCTTTTTTACACTAGAAAAACTATATAAACTCGTATCTTTGCTTTTTTATTGCGTATTGTGAACATTAATTAGGAACTGCAATAAAAATTAATTTTTGAGAATACCATCAGGATTACTTGTGATGTTGTAATTTCAAAGTTTTTTGATGATAAAAAGTCTCGTAGGTGATTGCTAATTGCGTTTTAATTTTAAATTTAAAGATAATTATAGTTAACATTGAGAAGTGTATCTTAACTTATTAGAAACATTGTAAGTTGTAAATTATCACGAAGCTAATAATTACTATGTATTTAGATGACTCCAAATAATTTGTTATTAATGTTGCAATAATGCATTCTAAACCTTACGTTGTTTATCTTGGACAATTTTATGCTTTTGTAAAGGAAACGTTTTTTATCGATTATCCAATATCATTCATTTTCAAAATCAAAGGTAATCGCATTGTGTGTGATTTCCCATTCTATCTTGAATTTGGAAATTTTAGATTTTATTGATTTATATGAACCAAGAGGCTGAAATTGAGCCTACTCAAGTTATCTAAATTTGAAACAATGTACTATGGTGAGTAACTTGCCAAATGCTGACAAGTTTTCAACGATTTATGGTAAATGGAACATCCGCTGGATTCAGAACAGCCACGACCTAACAGGCCGACATACAGAATTAGATTTCACTAGAACAGCTTACATTAGATTTTACCTAATTCCTGACCGAATGTAAACCAAATAACTGACAAATTTCTGAACCGAGCAACATCTTTATTTTAAAATCATCAAAAGAAGATAATACCTCAATATTTCAAACATACCATGGTACACTATCCATGCTCACTCTGTATACTCCTATTTTACTAGAGCATATTAAGATTTTTCAGAATTGTTGGTAAAAAAGTTTATAAAATGATCTCATTTTATCTTTATATTCTATTGTTCGTTTTTCATCTTGTAAGAAAACAAATAATGTAAACTATAGTTCATGCCATAAGTGCATGAAATAATTCACTTAGGTCAAGTATTGTTAGGACTGCATTGTTACAGTTATCAGTTCTTGCAATATCTCGAAAAGAAACGCGTCGCCAGACTTTATTTTGTGTTTGTTTTAAAACGATTATAAAAGCGAAAGATGACGTTATGACGTTATAATCATTGCAGACAATTATTATTATTATAACCTTACGTTTTTCGTTTTTGCATTTGTTTTTCAACTTTCAAGGCAATACAAAGATTCACTAGTTGAAGAAGAATCATACCTATAATATTGTTGTAATAATCTATTTACTGACTTAAGAGGCAATTATTATCATTAAGTAGCAATTAACCCGGAGGATATATAATGTAAAAAGAGAAGAATGTAACTTGGTGAAGTTAGAAGGCGTGATCTGCAGGAAAGTTGACACAGTCATACAGTAAAAGAATTGTGTAAAATGTGTTAGTTAAATAATTGAAATACATTTAAATTCTTCATGGTTTCAGACCTAGATCCAATATATTCTATATAGTAAATCCTGATGTATTCACATCACAAATACACAACATGTAGTAAACCTTCTTTAGTTAGTATCGAGTATGCTATGTTTGCATACGAAAGGAAAACAAGAAAGGTCTGGATTCTCTGGAGCAAATTGTTACTTATGATTATGCGATCGCTTTGAAAACCAAAAAATTACAAGCTATGGAAACACTACCCAACGCACACTCTTTAAAAACCAATACATTAATTTAGAATTCTCTCAAAAACATGTAATGGGAACATTAAAATTCAATAAGAATAGTTTTGTGAATTCTTCAATACAACAATCCGTTTCTTCATTAAGAAACCATACTATGTATACAATCCTACATGTGTATTGATATACCTGGTACCAGCTAGAATGAACGACGCAGAAAATCTTGCATTTGTATTCTATACAGACAATATTAAAACTGTACAGTAACTAGTAAAATTGCAAATAAAATACTTTTTATGAAAATACATATTCAGAAATCTCTCCTCCAACACCTCCATTTAAATTGTGTCTAAATATACTTTCTCAAGTTTGTAATAGAAATGTTATAATAAAAGTAAATGTATGTAACATACGAGTGTACATAATTTATCTAAATATTTTTCTTTTTGTTAATTATCTTTGCACACATGAATGCAAATTATACTTCTCCTTGCGTGGAGGATATGTAGATACAGCAGAAATTAATGAAGCCAACTGTTGGGAATTGTGGGCGGAGTTTCACCAATAATGCTTACTAAAGGTTATTGGAATTTGGATGAGATTTCAGTGAAACAATGAGTAAGTAAATTAACCAAGAATCTGAATTAATGAATGAAATGACTGTTCTTTGTTGAATGACCAGTAGCGATTTTCCATTTCCATATTAAGCAGATTTTCTTGGAATTTTGCTATAAATAAAATTAAACAAGGTGAAACATCCCATAACTGAATTATAGGGTATAAAGTTCTGAATCATTCTTAATTTTTAGAACTGACTTAGAAAGATTTTTAAAAGTTGTTTTATAAAATATATTGTGTGCCATCCTTTTATACAGTGGTAAAGAAATGTCTAGGTCATTCAAATGCAAGTTAATGAAACTGCTAAACACGTCAGAAATTTGCAAATCAAATGAACAATGCTGCAGTAACACCTTTGCACTTTAATAATTTGCATATTTTCCATTATTCAATCCACATTTTTTTAAATTTTATTTCATTTATGATCTGTAAACAAAGAGAATTCTCAAAAGTTTCGACATAATTAGAAATACTTTTAGCTGAGTTTGAAATTCTTTTATAATACTGTTGTCTGTTTATTATTACATAATGGAAACGAGTAACATTTAACTAATTTTTTGGGGGAATATTATTGAACAAGTCATAAAGATCAATAAGGGGTGTTCATAAAGTAATGAAGCTAAGCTTTTATTGAATATCTAAAGTAAATTTAAACTACAGTACAGCAAATGGACCACTTATGCTTTATTATATCTTATATATTTGCTACATCAATAAAACACTGTAATTCCATCTACAAAGTTTATTAAAAAGTTTGCTCAATTAATACTTATAGTTAACAGGTTTCTTTTCATCAGACAAATAATTGTAAACTCCTTGTTCAAGTAATTTATCAGTGTTCATTGATCAAGCCAACCAAAAAAGATGAAGAACGAGAATCTTCAAATTTTCTATTGGCATTTTCCATGTTTTTCTTGTAGTAATAAACATCATTTTGGTTTACCTAATTAGCTAGGTATTCTTGCATGTAAAAAATTGTGGTTAAGTAAAGTTGTTAAAATTTCCCTAAGAATCATTATTACTTATATGTATCATTGTAAATTTACCTGCGTGGTTGTAACACAAGTTTCCAGAAATACTTCTTGTTGTTATAAGCGCTTTGTACCCCATATGTAAGTCTATTTCCAAAAATCACACATGTGACAACAGCTGTTTTAAACTTGATTTAACTTTGAGACTTTCTTTGAAATTGTTGTATATTTAATTCAGTTTATCTTTATTTAATAATGAATGTCTGAATAATATTTCATAGAACAAGAATCAGTACATTTATATTAATATAAAAAAATTACCAATCTAACCTCATTGAGATGAAACCATCATGAGGATTAAATTATGACCCACATATGATTGAAAAATTGAGCTTTAACAAGTTCTTTTATGCATGACTAAAATGTATTCTTTAGAGTTTTAAATTGAGTTCAAAGTTAAATATGTTTAAATAAATTAAAATGTTTCAATACCTCTTATTAAAAGTCTCAAAATAGATGCATGTATGTATACATATGCTCATTCTTATTATATCACAATTGTTATTTGTATACAAACACTACTATTTATCATATTTGTAAAACAGGGAAAGTCAATTGTGGTTTAGTAGTTGCAATGTTTACTTTTCCTTATTACATTCTAAATTACGAAATACTGTTGAGGTTGTAAACATAAAAGATAAAATTATTTCTAAAATTATATAATTTAAACTAATTTATTCCAAATTTTAAACAATTTTTTTTACAAATAAAAAAGATAAATGGAAATAAGGATCATTTTTAACAAATTCCTTATTCTAGTTTATTTTATTATGTAGACTAAAGCCTTATTTTCTAGAATTAACATTCATTGAAGAAGATACTGAATTATATATGATACATCTGGAACTCTTGGGAAATTCATGAATGTGGTAGAGGTAGATACGTATTCTTTATTTTTGGAATTGATGATTTAGTGAGAATCATTATTACATCAGCAAAACATAACAATTTTTTGTATTTGATAAAATTTTCCTGTAAAAGTGTAAACCATGAAAGTAGAAATTTGAAAAGAAAAATAAAGCTGGATTTTGTTTTGAAGCACTACGTCATAAGAATCTTTCTCTATGTCTTGGTCCAAGCAGCACTGTAAGAATGTAGTATTCATTTTTGCTTTAAGCCCTTATCAAGTAAATTTGTAACTGGCAGTGCTCATGCTCTTTCACTTTTGAAAGTCAATGTATAGAATCTTGTAGGTAACAAAACAAATTTTGCAAACTGATCTTGATAACAACCACTGAAAAGCATTTTTTCTTTCGTATGTAAGTGCCTGACTCTTTATTATTTAGTCTTTGCTGTTCTATGATTGTATATCTCGTTAATAATTTTGTTATTCTAATCTTTCTCAAGTCTATGGATCCATAGCTTACAGTAGAAAGTGAGGAGGAAGGAGCATTAACAGAATTTAATTAATAATTTGTCCGCGATAGTTCTTGCTTATCGCAAAATGGATGTTTCCGCTTTCCGGTAGCGTAACACGATGGTTTTCGCGTAGGGTGTATTTTTTCAATTTACTTGACGAAAAGTTCCAATTTATTTTTAAAACACTGTGAATTGGAACATAAAATATTTTGTAAATACTTATCACTTTATTTTAGTTTATGATTTGGATTTGGAATTTAAAATTGTTCATTATTATCATGAAGAAAGTAGCGTAAAGGCCATACGCCTCTGGATTGTGGTTATGTTTAGTAAGTTAGATTATGAAACAATTGCATTAAAATAAACTAAAACCACATAAAGTATTCTGTATTACATATTCTAGGCATTTATATTTACTGATGGAACGTAATCTTTGAATTACTTGTTTTAGCAGTTCTTAAACAAGCTCAAACAGCATAACTAACCATCCAAATTTCAAATCAATAACGCGCTGTCAACAGATCGAATGAGTCACGTGTGGTTCTTGCACAGCGTCATTTCCGTCTCTCTTAATCTTATGAGTAATAAATGCAAATGCTCCTTCCTCCCCATTTTGTATTCTAGGATCCATAGTATGTGTCATAGAATTTGTTTTTGATAATAGGTTCCCTAATAGAAACTTGCATCCAATGAAGAAGTCAGTATATTCTTTACTTCTTTAGATGCATTAGTTAATTTGCAAAGAAAGTCTTTTAATAAGTTTCATTTCTTTTACTCTTGAGATGTTGCATAATTTGCTTTGTAATCTGTGTGCAATTATAGTGATGGATCTTGAAAGAAATCAATATTAAATAAAATTGGCTATACAATAAGAAGTTGACAATTATTACCTGTTAGAGGTTTAATCTAATGCAATTATGAAATAACCTACTCATCTTCCAAGCTGTAGAAAAAAAAGAAGTACTATTTACATCTAATAATTTTATCCAAAATTTTCTATTCTTGCTTTTAAATTAGTATTATAAAATTCTGAATTCAGGGAAAACATTGAACAAAAACTATTTTTGCTTATGCAAATCGTGGAAGTTTGAACTCAATCTTTCCCAAATATACTGATTATGTAATTCTTGAGAGAATATTAAATTTTATTGCCTTTCTGCTTCTCATTAGAGATAATGTGTTCAAGCTTCAACTATGGTTACCTATATATAAGAAGTCATCGACTTTAATTCTTAGTTTTCTAAAAATGCCAACAAATCATTTCATTGAGATATGAACTAATAATCTTACTAATATTAATAATATGTATATGACTTATGTCTTATTACTGATATAAAAAAAATTTCATTGAGTAGTAATAATGCTGACTAACAAATCCTTTTACTGGAAATATACAGCTTAGGAGGCGAAATAAAGTTTTACATTAAAAAATTTAATTAAATTTATGTAGTATGCTTTTTAACGCTGGCTATCAAAATGAGATTTAAATAATTGTGACAGAATTTTAATGAAAAAGACATTAAGCAAATAATTTGTATTATAATCCGATAATTTATTTTTAACACAGTTTACAATTATTCCACCAATGGAAAGTTGTTTTTAATTAAGATTAGAAATTCCTATCTGTTTAGAAAACTTGTACTTACTAATTTCATTTCTTTTTTTTGTTTTCAGAGGCACAATCTATATGCAATAAGGTACTGGGCTTGTGAATGTCTCTGCCTTATAAATGTTCTTCTACAACTTTATTTTATGAATCTTTTCTTCGATGGAGAATTTTTATCATATGGTTTACGTGTAATGAATTTTTCTGAAACAGCACAGGAAGATCGGGTAGATCCAATGGTTTACATATTTCCAAGAGTAACGAAATGCATATTTCATAAATATGGTGCCAGTGGAAGCATTCAAAAACATGACAGTTTATGCATTTTACCATTAAACATAGTAAATGAAAAAACCTACATATTTATATGGTTCTGGTTTATGATTCTTGCAACCTTGCTTACAATCTTGATTGTTTACAGAATTTTAATGATTTCATTGCCGAAGTTTAGGCCAAGAATATTACATTCTAAGAACAGAGGAATTCCTATAGAAATATGTGAAGCCATAACTAGAAAAGTTGATTTAGGTGATTGGTGGATATTACTAATGTTGGGAACAAATATGGATCCATTAATTTATAGAGAAGTTATATCAGAATTAGCTAAAAAAATTGAAACTAATGCTAGTAATCAACAGTAATGTTACATTCCAAAATCTTGATTATAATTTCTTTTAAAGATCTACCTTGTAGTATTTATTTTGAAAACCTTAAAAATTATTAAATAAGGTTTTTGGTCTGAAAATGTGAAGGTATGATTTAGATTTTAAGATATCGTGCGTGATAGTAAATATATTTATATTTCGAAACAAATCGTTTGTTGATTAATACTCGATATTTTATCAGTTTTATTGGTTTGTAACATACATTTGACTACTGACTTTTGGGTCATTCAAAACACTTTTTTCAATAATTAACATGTTCAAATTTAAATTACCCATTATAATAGATTAGTAACGACAAAATATCTATAAGAATTTAATTAATTGTAATTTTAATATAATATTAATAAAATGTTATACTGTGATGTGCCTGGCAAATTAATAAATGCCATGTTTAAAATAATTTGCCTTAATCAGACTGCCATTGCATGATTTCAGGAAGAAGGACAATTTTTACATATCACTTTTTGTACATGACTACTTATGATGGATTTTATTAATATGTCAAAACAAATGTACAATTAAGAAAAACCTGTATCGATATTATTATATTGGAAAGAAATAGAACGTTTATATTTTAATTTTTATATGCTAGTTTTTATTATTGTATATTTAATATTATACTGGCAATAATAAATTTTATTATTATAATTCTTTTGTATTGAATTCATTCCTAAGAAGAAACAATAAACAATATTTGTTTACAAACGATTCATTACTGGAGGTTTTATAATTATATAAGTTTAATTTAATGGCGTATGATTTTAAATATTATGGCAAGTTTATAATGACAAGCTATAGAATGGAATATAAGTAGTTAACATTTTTAAATGGAAGTATTATGGATTTTTAATTACAGTTTTGTATGAAATAAGTCCTCCTCGGGGGATGTTATTTTTAGTTACTACAGCATTAGTTTGCAATTTTCTTGAAAGAAAAAAATGAAATAAAGAAAAATTTCATGGCATCTATCAAGCATTTAAGAGCGCCTACAAAAAAATTAAAGGTTAAAGATTCATTTTTCTTGTATTTTAATATAAGACAGCATAGATAGGGGCTATTAGGTGACCCACATCAGGTCAATGGCTCTCTATTCCGACTTTGACCTAAGAACCAACGATTCTTTGCGCTCAGTACTATCCTTTTTAAAATTGAAACCAGCGGGAATTATTGAACATTCTTCTATTGTGCTGCCCTCTGTTGAGTTTATTTCATACTCATTAATGTTAAATTCGTGCAGTAGATGTAGACACCAACAGAAACCGTTTGAAAAATAAGAACTAGCGGAAAAACAGTCCACAATTCAAATGAAAAAGTATGTAATAAACTCATACATTTAAATAATGCATTTGGTCTTTCAATGTGATTTCTAAATTAAAGAATAATCTCCATTAAACTACTACATAAATACTAACAAGTCCACCAAGATAATATGTGATGTTCTCGCAAATCATTATTTAAACATCATTTAAACCAGACATACGCAAAAGATAATAAACAAAATAGACCATAAAGACAAGAATTCTTTATAGTTATTTTTGTCATTGTTTTGACATCAATTTTTAGATTTTAGTAAACTTCAATCTTCAAAGATCTGTTTTAGCTCCCGTTATTTATAGTATACTATGTAAAAATGAAGAATTCTTTTTAAGCTAAGCATGATGAAACCTCAATCTGATACCACCCACAATAAATTAAATTTAATTATATTCCAATAGAATAATGAGTTTTGTTAACTTTTAAAACTTTTTATAGCTAGTAAAAGACCTAACCTACATACAGTAGGTTGTAATTTTACAAAAAATAACAAAAATTACACAATTACACAAAGAGAAGTATACATCAATTAACCACTTGATTGCAAGATAACAAGATTATTGCCTGATTGTACTAAATATTATGAAATAAACCAATCAACAAATAAAAGGTTGAAATGCTTATTTATTATTATGAATGTTTCGCTACATGTGTGAAACCTCTCGTTATTTTTCATAATGTCCGTATATAAAGCTGTAAAGAAGAATATAAAACTGACAAAAGTACACGTGTTTGAGTTGTTGTGTTGCGAGTGAGCATATTGAAAATTTTATTGTTAAGTTTTCTACAGTGATGTATTCAGAACTTTTTAAAAATATTAAAATGTGGTAGAGATTTAGTTGTGGGCTAACATACAAGTAAATACTAACTTTAGGTGAGAATTATGAGGTTAAGGCTAAATTATTATGTCATAAAATATTTGGAGTTGCGGAAGTAAACATCCAATAAATTATGGATGTAATTCCGTCAAGGCGAAGTTCAGGATTTCAGGTTGACATTAATATGAATGCTGGTTTATCTTAGGCGCTTCAAGTTTGCCAGAAATTTTGTCGGAACGCTAAATAACTTTAATAATATTTGTACTGATTGACTAACAACTACATAATGTTTCTATTTAGTATTGTTTTGCTTAAATACTCTAATTTATTTATACCTGCAAGGCGCCCTTGAAATGAATGAATTCCTATACACTAAAATTAGGGCCAGTTTCTTGTATTTCCGAGATATAGGGCAGGATGTCAAAGCTTTATACAGAATTTCATATTTCCAAAATAGCTTGGGTAGTCAAAATGGGCTATTCATTTACGATTCCTTCCATGATTTTTACTCTAGGACATATGCAATTCTTGTTGTCAACACTGTCATTATGAGCGGAGGCAAAACAGGTACACTTTTTCGAAAATGTATGTTGCGCCACTGTCAAGAAATACAACACATCATTGCTAGCTTGTTATAGTTTAGTTTCCAAACAAACAATCAGTCAGGTAAGTTAAGGTTTATTTATGATGACCATTTACTTACTAGAGGCATGCGTGAGACGTTCACTTTTGTTTCCGTTACATGTGTTGCATTTATCGGAGCTGTCGCTGTGTTCTTGTTTGTTTTTGTAGTTATTTATTCTTTAATCTTTAAATTTAAAGCGTTCTTTTATTTTTTCAAAGAAATTAGTAAAACAACGGTAAGTATTTACATTATATAGATGTAGAATTGATTCATCAATCATACGAGTTTGACAGTGAATATTTAACGTAACTGAAATGTCCAATTATATGCTTTCCTTATTATTTTAGAGCGAAAGGGTACATTGGGTTTTTGTAGACAAAAGAAAACTTAGTGCACTTGTACAAGTGTATAGAGGCCCAAAAAAGAGAATGGACAGAGCTAAGTGCCAGTTGCGTAGGCAACCCATTCTACAACATCACCATTCAAGCAATTCAAGCCAAGGCAGGTTCTTTGCAGAGCTCCTGTTTGCAATTAGTTCCGCTTCATTGAATCTTTACCTAAGCGGCACCCGATATTGTTATTTTCAGTTTTTAAATAAACTTTAGGCATGAAAGCTAAATATATGTATGCATCCTTTCCAAGGAATAAATAACACACTTTTCGACAATTAAATAAGAATGTTGTGGTATTGTTTAACAGTAATGACCCACGAAGAGAAACGGGTATTTTGTTAATAAGTTGTATTTGTTTACATTTGTAACTTATTTAAATAAATAAAATTACTAAGCTTAAGATGTTATTAAATTTAACCTCAGCTCCTGCAAGTTATTAGTAAATGTTGATATGCTTTGACAAAAAGTGCTGAAATTAAATCACGAATTGCTGGCAGAAGGAAAACGCTCTCTCAGAATTAAACAGAATATTCCTCTGTGGGTTTTATAATACGCTTCTTTTAGAGCTTTAAGTTAATGCTTAAAATTAATGCCTTCTTCACTAAAACTTTCTGAAAGTTAATTGACAATACAATCTAACGATTAGTGTTAATTAAAAAAATTTGTAATACACATTACCTTTTGGACCAATTTAATAATTTATTATTAACTTAAGTCTTGACTGTATTTTTTCCTTGAAAAGAATGCACACAAATGTTTAGCTTTTACATCTAAAATTTATTTAAAAACCGAAAATATTATAATCACGGGGACAGCTTAGGTAAAGATTCAATGATGCGAAACTAATTGCGATAGGCGCCCTGCAGAAAGCCTGCCTTGGCGTAAAAGTAATGGCGATGTTGTAGAATGGGTTGCTTACACAACTGTAAATACCTTAAAGTTGGTTATAACCCTGTCCATTCTCTTTCTTGGGGCAGTGTACATGTTATTTGCGTTATTTTCATTTTTCCGAAACCGGGGAAAAATTAAAACAGTAGATTTTGCAAACTCCTTATGCATGAAGCAATTCTACAGCTTGTATACTAAAGTTTTGCAAATACCACCGATTAAATATCTTGCAAAAAGAAGCGAATACATTGGGGGGCGGGGGGCGCCAAAATATGTTTTATCACGCAGGCGTTATTGCTACTTGATAATATTGTGGCTTATCAGAAATTACATCTTCAAGTTCCTCCTTTGTTTATTTAAAATTTTAATTTCCCAGAATCGGGATTTCCGTTGGAGGCAGCTCATTTCGGAGGTGATTGAATTCAGCGTCGCGTAAGAAGGGTCAGTAGGGTGGAAGTCGCCTCCTAAGCAGTTTAGTTTTTTGTATTTGTGACAGGGATACATCAAATTTCCCTGAGTTGTGACAAGCTTCAATCCAGCGAGGGTAAGCGAGTTTTGTTTTTTCTTTGTTTTCTAGATTTCACGAGAGATTTTTGGTTTTTTTTAGCTTGTTACCGCACCTAAGAAAATGGAGGATCGTTGTTGAAGATTAACTTCGCATGACAAAAAGATAAAATTATAGATGCTGTGGAAGGTGACGCAATTCCGTTCTACTCCCGATCATATCATTCGTCTTAGGATAATTATTTTAGTTCCAAGTGAATTTCTGGTCTACTCGGGAAGGATGAGGTGCCGGCGCATATGCTGTGCATCTGAGTAACTAGTTCTACTACCTCAACATTGCTGTTATTCAATCTAAATATTTTTAAATTTGTTCAATTTAACCTATTTTTTACATTTACAGTTTGTATCTATCTTAATTTACTTAAATGCATTCCGACGAAGTCAATAGTAGGCTTTAGCAGCTTGATTAAATTTTTCTTTAGTAAGTTTTTATTGTTGTTGGTATAACTTCATAAATCAATTTTTTTAAAGAATAGAAAATTAGGAAGCGTGGTTTAAGAGGGGTGTCGTCTTCAAGAGCGCCAAGCTGGCCACTATTATAACAAAGGTGGGCAATGAAAGTCAAAATATACTATTAGAATACTTATGTAAATAAATAATTCTCGAGTGGGGTACTATGATGGGTACACGGTTTCTTTGATGGAGCAGTGACCTACCCTGGCCCATCTTGGTTTTGTGTCCGGGGATGGCAGATATGTGAGAAAAATACACCATGCTACCTAAAGCTTCCCTCTCTTTACAATTATTCAGATTATGCAGTGCCGGTCATGTATGCAAGATTTCTTCTCAGGTCCTTTCCGTAGTATGGGTTGAATTTATATCTTTGGCTGAAATTTTCCTTATTTGACTTTCATCTTTATATTTAGATAGAATAAACTATCATTTTTTTGTTTTATTCCCATCCTTTTTTCTGCTGTACTGCACCAGACCGGCAAAAAAAAGCTGGCTACCCTGAAATATTTCGCAAAACCACTTTAAAAATTATTAATTTCAATGCCACGGCGGTTGAATGATGTAATTCAAGCTCGCGGAGGACATACATAATACTATACAGCATTCACGATGTTTCTGGATCGTATATGGCTTTGGAAAAATGACAGTTTGAGTATTGTAAACCGAGCTGTTTTTTCTATCAACTCGGCTTGTAAAATCTTATTGACGCTTTATGTGCTTTATGTGCTTTAGCATTATGATTTTATGACAGTTTAACCTCATGCTGTTGTCTTTTTTGTAACTCTGTAAATATAAGGAAAACGATTTTTTTTTAACAAAACAAAACTAATCGGTACTAAACGTTTATGCAAAATTTTTGATCGTGCAACATCGCCAAATGTAGCCGCAGGTACGACAATTTTCAAAAAAAAAGAAAACACTCCCAACTCGACAAAATGGAAGCATGGCCTGTTACTACCTAGAAACATCGTGAACGGAGTATAATTATCAGGAGGTTCATTATAAATAGCCACCTTTATCGTTTTTAATTAAGAAAATATCATATTTAAACTGTTTTTGTTACTTCTTAAATTAAATTTAATTCTGTATTAATTTGTCTCTTTTTTTTAGCTAATTTGTACATCCTGTGTCAACAGCAAATGGTTTTTTAATCAAATAACAATCACTGATTAAAATAATAAATGTTAAAGTGGTTTTGGGAAATATTTTAGGGTGGCCGGTTTAATGGAATCCACGGAACAACAGTGGTTATGGGCCTCCACATATACCTAGTAAAGCAAATTTTAACCCTGTTTATGTCTTCTGAAACTAAAAATACATTTTCAGAAATTAGGGCAATCTTTTCTGAAATTGAATTGGAAAAGGTATAGCTATAATTTTAAGATCACATTGCATGAAATAATGGTAGACTAATTCTGCCTAGAAAGCGAACATTGCAATTAGTGAAATAAGTAGCAGTTTTCTATCTCATTCCAGCTGCTGATATACATAGAATTAATGCAAAGTTCATGTTGCTTCTCAAAAGTTGTACCAAGGCAAATGTATTAAGAAAAAAGGAAACTTGACCATGGGCGTCCGCTCAATGATTTGCAATGGGGGGGGGGGGGCTAACCAACAAATTTATAATATAAGCCATATATAAATACATTCCGAAATAAAAAACGAGATACGATTAAAAAATCCAGGGGGGGGGGCAAGCGCCCCTCCTTGTCCATGGAAGCGGACGCCTATGTACTTGACATTATTACAGACAGAAGTATCACATGTATGAACTGAAATGATCAGAACCGAAACCTGTAACTAAAACAACCCAAGTTAAAAAAATGCACATTGAGGCCCGTTAGAGAAAAAATAAATTCGTTGACTAATTAAGCAAGCAAAACAAAAGCTAAGCAATCTCGACTAAATTCTACTAAAGATATGATAAAAGCGATGGCCGAATCTGCAAAGTACTTTTAAAATGAATATCTTATAACATTTAAGCTTAAACATCTGGAGCACTAAGGCAATTTTTTCCAAGGGTGGAAAAGATCAATATAAAAAGAAATTGTAAGGGAATGACATCAACAGAAGTGCCGCAGTGTTTGTAATAACATACATCGTTTTGCTACTAAAAAATAGTTGTAACGAAAAGTGTTTTGTTCGCGATTGTCTTACCACAAAAGTTGTGTTTCATATGACAAAAACTGTCAAAATATTGTTAGAAGTCTACGTATGTAGTTGTACTCAAACAGCCGAGTTCTCATGTGAGAGAGAAGAGTTATTCAGTTGTCTAAAACAACACGTACCATGTTGTAAGGACATGGAACCATCTGCAACAATTAAGCAGCGCGGATATCATACCAAGAACTGATGGATTATGAGCAATATGCAGTAGATCGTTAGCTGAATATTTTAATCTGCAAAATAAATGAACAGGTGAAACGAGTTTCATTTTTTTGGGGACAGCTCCTCTTCATTGTACCGAAGCATGAAGAATGAAATCTTGACCAGTTCTTGTCACCGACGCAATACTGTATAAAGATTTTCTTGACACTCGATAATAACTATTAATATAAGGATTACTTGAGATTTTATGATAACCCACCAAGAAGGTAACTTCATTATATCTAGTAGTGTCTACATAACCTTCATGTGTTCTTGTACATTATCTAGATACGTTTTAATCTCTGTTGTCGAGCTTATTTATCAAGTCAGCAATGATTCCACTGTGTAAGACAAAATTCTAAGGGGTCATTGCGCTAGAATTGGTGAATATTGTCAAGAAAAAAGAATCGCACGATTAAATTAAAGCAAGCGATGGAGATAGTGTGGTTGCAGAAGGGAGACTTTATATTCTGAGAAGAAACTTAGAAAAATGGAATCAATGTCAGGATTATTAAATGAATAAATAGTAAAAGTGGCCCGTATGGTACTTCTGAATTAGTACCTAACTGCTGGATGATCTGAGCTGTGTCTTGATATCTGTGAATAACTACGGCTTTTTCTTATATACCACAGATACTCAATATATTGATTTAAATCAGGATTTAATAAGAGCCAATTCATAATTGAATTTGATGTTCTTGCAAGCAGTCTGTGGCTACATGCGTAAGCAGTACGCAGCCTGACATTATTCTGAACTTATATCATATGTAGCAGGTACAACATGATTTCTCAGGAGCGTGTCAATATACTTATCGGGTAAAGAGGAGTCTTCTTGGATTAACTATAAGCTCCGTTTTCTTGCCAAGGCTAATGCTGCCCCAAACTCATTATCGTATCTGTCGAATTTGCGTATGGTATAAACACGTACGGGACCTGGGTTCATTATTAAGAAGTAGGGTCTCTAGCGTCAAAACTACCAAGCCATGGACTCATAAGCAAAATTTAAGCGAGTTACTCTACGAGGTCACATTAAAGGGGGTGCTCTTGGTCTCAATTTCGATTCTCTCAACTTATTCCCAACAGTTTGATTGGGAATCTCTGTTCTATCCTTATCGTAAAATCGATTTAGTAGTCTTGTATTGGCCGATTCCAAAAATGATGAATGACAGAAGGACTGACATCAACATTTTTTGCGACTTGCCGAAAACCTACCAACAACCTTTACTTTGCTAAGAAGCCTCATTTTAAATCGGTACATCAGTATATCGCGTTCTCAACTGTCTTTTGACATTTTGATAGTTACACTACATACATACACCAATTTTTGGTTTGCATCTTGTTTTTCGTAGTTAGTCTAAATTGCAAAAACAGTGTAGCCGATTCTGCGATACTTTTAAGTATTCATTGACTTTATTACTGAAAACAAAAGGGGTAGTGGCCACTTTTGCTGCTGTATCGTTTCCACCACAGGTGACACCAATAGTAATCTTTTCAACTAACGCAATGTCCAATCCATTTACAAGATGCAAACCAATTTGTAGTAAAGGACTAGTTCAGCTAGGGAAAAGAATTGTCGAAATGATTTTAATAAAGTTAATTATATGTGTCAAGCATGGTAAGATTAATAATAGATACACAGCAATATGATCGTGAATCAGTATTTTAAATCATGAAGTTAAGTTCATGGGGGAAATTTCGATACCCTTCTTAATCAAAGCAGGAGCCAGACAAGGAGATGGACTCTTCCCGTTCCTCTTCAATTGTGTCCTGGAGAAAGTAATACAAGAGCAAAAGTCCATCCTTAAAATTAATCAGCCAATTATATTAAGGAGAGGGAAAGGAAAATTAGTGGTAGACTGTGTTCCTTTTGCAGATGGTTTAGCAATCTTAACCTGAGACATCCTATCAGCTCGAAACTTATTGGACTTCTAAAAGAAACAGCACAAAAAGTTGGTCTCCAAATCTCATTTGAAAAACAGAATACATGACCTGTAACAAAAACGCACCAAAGTATATGGAAACGAAATATGGTAAAATTAAACTAGTACAACAGTTTCAATATATGGATGAAAAAAAGCTAACGAAATAAGATGCCAAAAAATGGAAACAGCCTATCGACTCACCCAAAATATCTATAACAAGAAAAGCATCTCCAAACACACAAAATTAAGACATTACAATACTGTCGTTCAACCAGAATGTCTCTATACATCAGAAGCTTTAATTTTAAGCAGAAAAGCAGATATTGAAAACATCGGAAAAAGAGAACGAAACATTATTATAAGCAAAATTCTGAGACAAAAGTTCAGGCTAAAAAGCAACCAGGAGATCAAACAATATACAGACATTCATAGTGACACTAGGCAACGCAGATTAAACTTCTACGGACACATCAAAAGAATGAAACCAGACAGACTCACCAAAAATATAGTTGAATTCTATGAAAACCGAAGTAAAGCAAACATGAGACCATGAAATGAATTGGGAAAATAAAAAATGATTTAAAACTAGTAGAAATCACGCAAGAAGATATCCAAAACAGGGAAATCTTTAGATCCAAAGTTCACCAATGGCAAGTTGACCAAGATGAAAGACCGGAAAAGAAGACGGGAACGACTTCTACGAAAGAGAGAAAAAAACCTCACAGCCACTGGAAATAGGCTCCAAATGAAGTCACCGCAGAGAAAGAGAAGTCTTTAAATAATATGATGAGAAAATTGAATACTAGTCTAAAGCAGAAGACTTATTTACAGTTGAAACACAAACACAAACCTTCTAAAAATATTTATGCAAGTTTATTAGAGCTGGCTTTGGAGAAAAATTAAATAGCAGTTTATCTTTGCCATATTATTTTTAATTATCCTTTTTATTATTATGTAAAT
Source organism: Ignelater luminosus (assembly GCA_011009095.1). Classification (NCBI taxonomy): domain Eukaryota; kingdom Metazoa; phylum Arthropoda; class Insecta; order Coleoptera; family Elateridae; genus Ignelater; species Ignelater luminosus. The sequence continues at coordinate 166,246 of VTPC01090673.1, forward strand.
TATAATTTTCATTTTTTCAAGTCCGAATAGAGTTACCAGACGTCCACTTTCTTCTTCTGGGCATGTTCCCTTTTTAGAAATTGTATTCGGCGTCAGCTAACTCTTTGCTATGTCCACTTGTTGTAAGTATTTTCTATTTCTGCGTTTTGCTTCGAAAATAAACATAATCAATTCGCCGTTAGCTTACCAATACAGCTCAATCTAAGAACAATCTCTGCCTCAAACTGGGATCAATCAATTGCAAATTGGACTAATCAACTTCAAATTGAGACCGATCCGAACTCAATTTCTACTTATTTAGTCTTAGCTTGAAGGTAATTGATCTTGATTTGAAGTTGATTGAATTGATTAACTCCATATGGGGTTGAAAAGGTATAGAACTTCTTTAACGCTTCATGCAAAATCATTTGCTTTCGTTTCTGCATTTTAAAATGTCAGAGGAAGCATTCACGATTTAAAAGTTTTATCTGTGTACTACCTGTTTTGTGGTATAGAAATCTTAGCATCATAATGGCAAAATTGTAGGCGAGAGATATTTTGTCAGCAGTGACGTAGTAACCATCAATTTGATGTTTGTTTGTCATTGAGCTAGTGTGGGCATACTTTCCAAATAAGAAAGGATTGTTTCTGTAGAAGAGAGACAAAGAATATAGGTTAGTTTTCTACTCGTACGTACGGTCCAGTAGACAGCTAACGTATATTCTTGTCTCTCATCTTTGACAAGTGTGTCCACATTTTATCCATTAAAATATCAAAAACAATATCAATCAAGGCACTCTATTCAACCCTGCGATGTAGGAGGCCTCACAAGGTATCTTAAATGACAAATTTCCATGTGTGTTTTGTAGTCCGAAGGCTGAATTTGAAAAGACTGAAGGGGATAGTGCTTATTTCGATAGTGTATCTTTTCTTTCTTTGCTTTAAATTAATTTGTCGACTTTTTGATTAGAACAAATTCGGCCATTCTAAATCCGAACCTGTTTTAAAGTAGAAAAGAAAAATCTGTTTCTTGTATAAGAAAAATACGATGAGAACTTTTAGAAAAAGTAGAAGATTCCAGAATATAAAAAACCAAAAATATGAGACGCTTGTCTACATAAAATATTTTTTATAATTTGATTATATGATTTTATGAGTGATTTAAATGCTCAATCAGATTACATACGTTGACATTTCGGGTATTTTTAGAAATTATTTCATTATTAGATTTTGCAGTTTTTGTGTAGTCGGTGTTGTGTTGGTTATTAGAGATTGCGTCTCCAAAAGAAGGAAAGAAATGTAAAATTACTGCTAGGGTTTTCATGTAAACGCACCAGAAGTTTAATAATAAAATAGTGATGGAAGGAGGTAGGTATAAAGGGATTTGTTATTGTTAAACTAGACTCTTATTACAAATCTTGAAATAGACCATGAAACCACAGCTTTTTTTAATACAACCGATTGAATTTCACTTATCTGTTTCATAAGCATAACTCCATAATAAATCTTGACTATTTTTATAACAGTCGATAGTTTTACCTCATTCAGGTTGCATTACACCAATGTCACAAGTGATTACGCCATATTTAATAATGATTAAGACAATGACAATAAATTCGATTTGTATTATCTTCAAATTTTATGTAGTATATAGCAATGTATTATTATAATCTGAACTTACTAATACTAAAATTTAATTTAACTGTAGAATTTTAAATTAGATTGATATTCAGATGATCAGAATGAAAAACTATCGACAGAAACTTTTTTTTCTCATTAGAACACATAAGTGTTAGTAATAAAAAGAGTATATTAATAGAATGGTATTTCTATCAAGTGCACTGTAATATTACAATTCTTTTACGTAATAGATAATAGTTGATGTAGGTAAAGCTCTGAAAATATTTCCCAATTCTAACATTTAACCGTTTTAATTTATAAGAAATGATTTGAAATAAATATAGTATCTACGATTTTAGAATATTTGGCAATCGACAGTGACCGATTGGATATCCGACCTTGTGGGAATTTCTTGGGAAATTGATTACTGTTGCTACACAAAATATATTTTGTAACTTTTCTCTATTCTCATAAGAAAACAAAAAACTTAATAATATCCGGAGATCCTACTATAACGTAACGTTTATTTGTGTTTGGTTAATTTATGAATAGCAATCCGCAACACAACGATTGGGGGAAGAGTCTAGTCTGTCTATTTTATGGGGCAAATTAAAAATAAGCTCATTTGCATCATAGTCTGTTACTAGGTTTAGGTAGATGGGCCTTTATTTTAGTGTCCCGCTGAACCTAAGACAAGATTCACGCGCATTGTTTTCTCGCGAAAAAAGGTGACTTGATTACCTACTAACATGTGCATTTCCTCACGTGACAGTTTTTGGATTGTCGTCAAACTTTTTTGATAGATTACCAACATATGAAAGGAGAAATTTACAACGTCATCGTTGCACGTGTAGCTTCCAGCAATCACCTGTTTCATGTTTTTTCTTTTTAGTTAAAGTAAACTTTATATCATATTTATTATTTTATATTAAAATAAGCGTCATTAACCCAGTTGGGATAAAAATAAAGCTCTTAAGCATGATCATAAATTGAAGCCAGTTAAGGTGCATCGATTTACACCCTCTGACGACAAACCAAGACGTCTTACAAGTGCTTTAAAGATTAGTAATTTCTTTTCTTTTATTTGCAGAAAAATGAAAGAGTTGTGGATAATGTTTTCAGTTATTGTGTTGGGTAAAAGGAATAAGACATTTAATGCTGATTGAAGATGATTCTGTCGTAATTGCGGGCTGGACGTTAATAAAGAGAATTGTTTTACAATGGTAATTACAAGAACCGTTTGATTTAATTATTTTATCTCGTTTTTTGAGACAATGGACTGGAATATAGTTATTGTTTCAGGACATGGGTGATTTCCCAAATGGGACGGGTGTATAGGGAACGAATCTACCGGCCTAGACCGGTGTGGAGAAGAACATATCGTAGAAGCCTCCCAGACCTTCGGGTTGCTTCCACTAGAACTAGGGTGGCTCCAACGGATGCCATTGCTGGAATGGAAATTTTAAGAGGAGTCTTGTCATTAACACAGGTATAACAATGAGATTTAGGTTATTTTCTTATATTAATAATTATTACTTGTAGTCAGTTTTGCAGTAGCTACATGTTATTTGCTTAAGAATAAAACTGTTTTATTAACTTTTGGTAACCAAGTTTAGCGTTGTGTAAAAATTAATAAGGGTTTTAATAAAAGATCATATGTTCAATTAGAATAGGTATACTAGAAGAGCAAAATGTGCCAAAATGCATTACGAGGCGGAAAGTTGAAAGAAAACTGTAACAGCTTTCTCCATTCTGATAAACACATCAAATTCTATAAAAAAGAAATAAGATAGGTATTTTATAAAATATTCGATTATTATTGCGGTGGCACAACTAAAAACAATAAATCAGAACTGACTAAAATAAAATGCGCTTGAGAATTTGAATTTTGGCTTTTGTAAAATTCCATCTTTGTCGATTCTTTCAAAAAAGTTCACGTTTTTACTAGTAGCGTAACTAGACCTTAATGGAACAGTCTTGTCCAAGTGAACTCTAAAGAAATCTTTTCTACTAAATTCCTTGGATTATTCTGTTTTAGTTGATTCTTGTCTAAAACCCTATGGTCAGTTGGTAGACCCTCGATGGACTGACTTCTGTCAAACTGAATATTCAATATGGCTTTGGTGTTTACAAGATTTATTGGGTAATCACGAATTGCTAACTCTGTCCTACCTAATCCCTAACCTGAATTGCTAACTGCTTGTATGACGATTGACCTCATGTCGATAATCCAAACAGAAATTGCTAACTTTAGTGCAGGTACTTTCTTTTTTCAACTATCTGCGTAAGGCATACCGAAAATGTATTTCTTAACTGTAATAAAATAAATTCCATTATTTTGGTGCACATACTAGACACGTACAGCTCTAAACGGATGAAAGAAAGCAAGTATAAAAAATTAAACTTTTTATAACAATATTTCACTTGGCACAGAACAAACTTGCTTACTTCGACTACGAATTAATATTTTAATTAAATTAATAAACATAATAAAGGGATTTGAAAAAAATCATGACTGCAATGCTAGGATACAGGATGTGTGAAACACTCGTTAAGGGTTGCAGTCCTCAGCAGGGGTAACGGAATTTTGAAAGTTAGCAATTCGAGCTAGGATTATCTACCCATCATAAAAATGAGACGACCCTTTTGGGTGAGTTAGCAGTTCGGGTGCACCGCTTACTTCTGTGCTTTGCCATCTTACCTCAGAATATTAATCCTTTGTATTTCATGTAGGATGTATCATACGGCATCTTTTGTTTCTAATCTTGACATTAGATGACTGACACAGATACGTACGTAACAACCTGTATACGATAGTGAATGTTATTTAAAATTTCCAAGTATTCGTTCTGGTCAGGTGATTTGTTAGATTGCATTGTTAATCGTCTAAGCTAAACAAAAATAAAAGACTGACTGTTAGTGAACCAAAAGCCGAAGGTAGGCTGCTTTCGATATATTACTGAAATGTAATTCCCAGTTCGGTCAAACAGAAACTTACCACAAGCGTCCAAATAAAGTAAATTCAATTTAGGTCAAGTCAAGTCATCTTGAGTCAACTGTTGACCAAAGTAAAGAAGAGAACTATCAACCAAAAACTTACTTAACAGTCTCTAAATTATTCTAACTGTATCCATACTGAACTGACCAAGGGTATATTTTTATAAAAAAGACATCCATGCACTAGGGGGTGCCTGGCCATTTATCTCAAAGTTTAAAAGATGTACTAGGTGACTACGGAATTGTTCTAGGTCAATATATATGACTTATTTAGTTTATTAATGAACCTTACAGGAACTTATTACATCGATCGAAAATAAGCCTGTGCTTAAACACGTTTTACCATATTAGTGCCCTTCAAACAACCTAAAAATCCGATTGTCCGACGAACAATAATGTCCTTGAAAGCTTCTGACTGAGAATCAAGCGCCCATTCCCAGTAATTTGGCGATTCAATCCCGTTCCGTGACGAGCTAAAACATGCTACCCCAGTAGGAAAAATGGTTGGTCCAACGTAGGCATTTTGTTAACAAGTATGGTTGGCCAACCGTAAGATTTGGCACAGCTGCCTACGATTTCCCAACCAACCATTTCCCAACGTTGGCTCAACAAAGATTTTCCACTATCAACCAACACAGAAAACAAATTGCCAACAGTTACCCAACGTCCAACCAACAATTTCCCAACGTTTGCCCAACAAAGATTTCCCACTATCAACTAACACAAAAAAACGAATTGCCAACAGTCACCCAACGTCCAACCAACCATTTTCCATACTCTGCCAACAATGATCTTTTAAAAACTAAGGTTTAAATTAATTAATATCATAGTCAAATAAAACAACATATATTTTGAATAAAACATTTATTACAATGTTGTTTTATTGTAGGTAAATGTGTATGTGAAATATGTAGGAGATATCAGAATTGAAGTAATACAGATCTATATAAAAATATAAATTTCATAAAGCATGCTTTATTCTTACAAAAATATTTATTAGTTCACTCCATCATCACACTCAGAAGCAACATCAATAATCACTTTCATTTTCAGCCCTTTTCAATTTTTGTCTGGCTTTCAGAATGTCATCCTGAAACAGAAAAATAATATACAATAGATCTAATTTATAATTTGATTGCCATATTTTACTAACCTGTCTCATAAAATATGCGCCGAATACTATACAGCTTCCAAGGTTCATCTGGAACATAACCTTCAGTGAGGGATTTATTAAACACGCTAGACAACTTGGAGGGTGACCAGAATGATTCTTTTTTACGAGGTGTTAACCATTTCTTCCTAATAAGGCTGACTCCTCCATCACTAGAAACATCAAATTCCATCACAACATATGACATTGCAAATTGTGTAACAGACCTTGAAAATTAACAACATCAAATCCTTTTATTAAACATTAAGTAATAAAATGCGGAATTGGACATGGCCAAGGATGTTAGTAAAATCAAGAACTAAAATTACAAAACACGGGTTAGGGAACGTGAACATGACATACCCTGGAGGTCAGTGATGTGCGTTGACATGTCAACAATTGATTTTTCACGTCAAAAATGTCAACAATGTCGACAATGTGTCAACAATGTGTCAACTTTGCAAATAAAGTAGGATTCTGCACATTTTTCGTTAAACCTAACCTGTAAACACAGGGGCCGTCCTTAAATTACGTAACGCAAAATTGAACGATTTTTATATCCCCCTCCCCTCTTGTAACGCACCCGTAACGCAAGCTCGAACCCCCTTTAAATATTACGTAACGCAATACTCTAAGCCCCACCCATATTTAATATGAAAACGTTCTAACTTTTTTATTGAAAAAGATTCTATTAGAAAGGATTGCATCAAAGTAGGGTGCGTGCGACCATTATGGTCTACACATAGACCGTTTAAGTTCAGACAAGTAAATATGAATTTAAATAATATTTTATCAATAACATTTTATCGTTATGTAACGTTATTCTTGACCCCCACCTCCCTCTTGGTAACGCTGCGTAACGCTACTCTGGACCCCCACCCCCCCTTGGAGCGTTACGTAATTTAAGGACAGCCCCACAGGTGCTAAAATATGATAATTAATAAGATGTTCAAGACAATTCAAGAATCAAAATGGCTGAAAGGCCCAAGAATAAGAATTTTGATGAATTGGGTTTTCAATTAAAAAAGACTGTAACAGTAACTGAAGATGGAAAAGAAAAACCAAAATATTATTCGAATAAAATGGTATTAAAAAACTAAATCCTATTTTTTATTCTTATTTCCACGGAATCAGTAAAATTACAAGCATGTTTACTCATAGCTCCATAGGCCCATACTAAGATTTTTAGTTAGGGCATGTGGGGGCAATTCTAGCAATGTGACAGTTAGTATACATAGGTATCTTAATGCAAAAGATTTTATTAATTGAAAAAACAAATGCTATCCTAGCATTATTTTTTCTTGCTAATCAAAATCATTTTATATGTACATTAGACTTGAACGTACTTAAGCATTTCACAATTCGCCGTGCCTCATATTTGCCCTCACATACTTAAGTCAAATAAAAATTATTGTAATAAACTATTTAAGATTTAAATAATAAAGGAAAAATCAAGTTTAACAGCTTTGCGCATGTGTATTCATAGTATCTAAATTGTTGACATTGTTGACATAGTTGACATCAATAAGGTCATGTCAACAATTCATATTGTTGACATGTCAAGAATAAATTCTCATAATTTATTAATCTCTTGGTTATTTTAATTTGTTAACACAATCCTTCAATTAATTAAGATGAAAAAATAGATTTATAATTGATAAGAAAAAGACAGATTGTTATGTCCCCAAGGTAAACGTCGTCTATACGTATAACGTGTACTAATAACATAACCTACAAATCTTTGCAATCATAGCTGCATCACATCTTAATTTAGATATCAAAAACTTACAATTACTTACCAGATATGAAAAACTGCTACAGTTACACTTACCCAGAATACAGCAAAATTATTGAGTATACTAAAGAAATCCACACAAGTTTGTTTCGGAGAGAAAATACGACAAACGAACATCGGTACAACAGAATGACCGACGGATAATGATGTGAATGTAAATCATCTAAATCATGCGGTTGAGTTGTCTGCGCGGTAAAGCAGTATGCATATTGGCATCATTTTCTAATACATACTATTCAATGACATTTGTATGTCTTTGTTTTGTATGTGTCGTATAGACCAAGATTATTTATAATTTATAAATAATAAAATATAAATGCGTTAATAAATGACCGTTTTTACTCCATCATCGAATCTCTTACATCTCAAATAATTCAAATAAAAAGTTCAAATTTTATTATATACCTAAACAATTTTCATTGTTATACTATTTATAAAATTAATTAATTTATTCTACAATGAAAAGTACTCGCTGAAAATACCGAATTTGATAACTTTTTGCCAACGTTGGAACAACAGCAATAAATACTCGCCGAAAACACCAAATATTGGGCAACCTTCTGCCAATGTTGGGCCAACAATAAAAATACTCGCCGAAAATAACAGAATTCAACAACCTTTTGCCAACGTTGGGCCAACAATGAAAAGTGGTTGGCAAAGACTACAATATACCAACCTTCCCCCAACGTTGGCCCAACTGATAGTTTTTGTTGGCAAAGTAACCCACGGTTTCCCAACCAATCCCACAAATTACCTACGTTGGGCCAACGAATTATGCTACTAGGGTACGCTATCGTAAGCTTTGCAGCCGAGTTCACAAAATATTGGAATTAGCAGCACGTTCAGTGTTACATTTAAGAAAATAGAGTTCTTGAAAAAATGAAGTATTTATTCTGCAGATTGCACAATGCTAAAAACAGTCATGTAGAACTCAAAGAACTGATCTGTACATTCTATTTAATAACTTTGTTTATCAACGTTATTAAAATAGACTGCTTGACGTAATTGAATAAAGGCATGGTGATTGGAGATGTTGTGTGAGAAATATGTTGTTTGCCGACTGAACGGCCCATGAAGATTCCACTAACTAATCAGGTTTTTTTCAAGAAGTCGGTTCCGCTAAAATGAAAAAAGAAATAAAAAGATTTTGTGCCTTTGCAAATGTCAAAGTGAACGGACTCGTGAATTAAATTAGGTGGCTGTTTTATAAAACTGCGGTGTGGTCATTTTAGTTCAGCGTGCTGAAACGCTTTTAGTTTTACTCAATTCTTGGTATAAGTAATATAAATATTATAAGTAATACTTAATAATAGTAATATTATAATTACTAACATTCAGGAGTCTACTGGAAATAGAATTGAAGAAAAAATTGCTAAAGACTTAAATACGGTAAAAAAGTTAATTGTTGGATGCCGTGTGACAGACCTTGAAATAATTAAATGTTCCGGTATAGAAAAACTTAGTACCTCAAAGTCTCTTCCTATATTCGAAAAACCATTGTTAAATATAAGTATCAAAACAACATCTACATAAATAGGGACCTAATCCACATGCAACAGAACAAAGCCTATGTAACTTGAAAAAAATTTAAAACTGGTGTGAGTAACGGCAAAACAAATATTAAACTGAAGTATATTTAATGGCATTCCGAAAATCTTTCAAAAAACAATTTGACTACCAGCAGAACACTTCTCGAAATACAAAATCATTACATATTTTTAATCAGAATGCGAGGGGTCTAAATACAAAAATAGACAATTTTTATAATAACGTATGTACATTTGACGATATGGTAATGATATTGACTGGGATTTGGTTACATAATGATTGATGGTGTATCTTCAAGTGAATTATTTCCAAATTTCCGGTCAGTTCTTCGTTGTGATAGAGAATCGAGTAAAAGACTTGGTGGCTGTCGGAGAGAATTATGCTATACGAAATCTTAACCTTGCGTCACCTATTCCACAAATGGAGATAGTTGGTGTGAAAATTACAATGGGCAGCAACAATATCCCTCCTTCACTATTGATTAGTGCCTATATTCAGGTATTTGAATTTCTTGGTGCCTACTTGGATTTTTCCAATCCTGCTCTTATATTTGGTTGGTGAATTGCTTGAACGGCGGCAAGATTAAAAGTTTATTTAACGAGTTCAATAATTTTCTTTCTGTAAACAATGTTATAGAATAATAGGGTTTTAAATACTAACTCTCAAATGCTAAATGCGGTCTTGTCGACGTAAGACATAGATGTGACTGTGGAACGTTACGAACTTCCATTGGTTCCTCAAGATCAACACCACCCATCTTTAAGGAGCATTGTCTTGTTGGGTCTTTCTGAAAGCAAACCTTTTAAAAAGAAGGATGAACATTTAAAGTTTATTTTTACAAAGCAGACTTATATACACCTTCCTGTCACTAGTTGATTTGACAATCATTGAGAATTTCAATGACGTGAATAGTGCTTGTAACTACTTCAGTGACTTATTTCGCCAATATATACCAAGAAATACATTTATTACAAAGCGTTCTAATTGTTCACTTTGGTTAACGAAATCAACGATTAACGATAAAATCAAAATGAAGCAGAAACACTGGAACTATTTTAAGAAAACAAAGTTACTAATACAGTCTGACAAACTAAAAGGTCTAAGAAAACGAAAGTAGTATAAAAGATCTCAAATTTATTAATAATTTTGAGAATACCATTAAACAGGATCTGAAGAAGTCTTGATTATTTATAAATCTAAAAACGAAACTCATTCTATACCAGCATGATAACTTACGAAGATAAGTTGTTATTTATTAATTGATAATTATTATTTCTGTTACTCACCACTTTGCTGGTGTTTACTGTGATAATAATGCTCACTCATGTGATATCAACTGTGATAACGACCGTGTTTGTAACATTTGTGGTAAAAAGTGTTATAGTTCTCAGTCTATTACAAAAAAAGCGAGATATCACGACTGTTTTGCATATCTTCTCTGTGTACAATAGTGACATCTTGGCAGCTGCGAAAAATCTAAAAAGTAACTACGTGCTTATTCGCCTGCTCGGAAATTGTCAAAAATATGCCCTATATTTAATTGCGCTGTTACCGACTTTTGCTAAAATGCTGTACTGACGGATGCCATTTAGTCACATGTTCTTTGTGGTATATCTTGTCCATCGCTACTTGGTAAATTAGAGTTTGTTTGTCCACTCCTTAATAGTCGCACTCCTACTGTTTCCAGTTATCCAGTATCAAACACATTTCATCATTTTAATAGTCTTCATATAACTTGTCTAAAACTAGTTAACTGTATTACTGTGGTTGGCATTTTCATCGATAGCATATACTTAGTTAAAATTAAATTTAGACTGTGATAATTTTTAGTGTAACCATATGTACTCTTAGTTAAGTAGTATATTATGTAAGAAATATTGGTTAACTGAGTTCTGTATAAGTTCCATTATAGACTTTTGTGGTCTGCTGGAAATATATTATTATTGTAAGCCATATTTACCTTTCAATTGGCATTGTTCAACAGGTGAATACTAATAATAAATCTTGATCTTGATAGTGAAAGTATTGGTCTTGGTCTTGATTTAAAAAAAGGTCTAAGGAACAACCATTATGGGTATACAGCAGACTAGTTGTAATTATGTGGTCGGGTACAATTTGATGAGAAGAAACACGTCGATGAAGTATCTGTATGTGATTGAATCTGTCATCATCAATATCAGTCACCAATGTTATTAGTCTTAGTACTTTATAATAGTTATACCATATAACAGGGCACAGTATAAGGACGCCATTTGTTAAGAGGAGCGTCAAAGTAGGCAAGCTCATGGGGTATATACAACACTATACAGTCGAACATCAATAACTCGAACTTTGATAACGCGAAATTCTAGATAACTCCAACCTGTTGAAAATCACCGATTTTCTACATATACATTTATATAAAAATACCTCGATTGCTGGAAGTGTTCTTCCTTTCCCTTTGAATTCAAGTTATCGAAGTTCAACTATTATATACCATCGGTTATCATCTTGATTGTTATTTGACGCCTCCAAGACGTAAGAGAGTACAATTAGTTTAGAATTATGTCGACTTTAAAGAAAACTTCTAATTCATTTTGAACAACACACATAGTCTGGAGAAATATGATGGGATCTTGAAACTAGCAAAAAACCTGATCAAGACTTTCATTGAGGCAGTGAGCTAATGAACTTATATAGGTAAAGCGTTACCTTGATATCATAACTTTGGATTTATGTAGCTGTTTGGGTTAATTCTGGTTCCAGAACAATTTTAAAAGGAAGTAAATGCGGCTGTCGTCCAAGAAAGGGATTTTTGAAGAAAACCCATTTTTAAAAAATGCGCATAGATTTTAATTGAAACGATTCAGTCAAATCCTTTCGAAGTGAAAACCAAAAGAGCAAATACAGCAGTGTCAGAAGATGATTGTCAAAATTAAATCAAGATTTTGTATTTTTATATTAACAATAAACGCCTTTATTTAAAGAAACAGCTACATTAATGCTCTTAAACAAAGAAGGAAGGCGAAGTTCAGCTGATGACATGACACATCAGCTGTTCATCCACTTATTCTTGCAAAATATACTGTGTGGCATAAAAATTGCACCACCTAGAAGGCGTTGGAATTTTTGGGTCAAATTTGGCAGAAACCTTTAACTATTGAAAACGAATAAATGATTAAAATTGGAAAGAATTATGCAATAGTTTTTAATTTTTCACTAATAATGCGTTAAACCACCTCTGTTTTTACACATTCAGTAACACGTTGTGGCATCTAATCTAAAAGATTATCAATGTCAACTTGGTCTATTGCATTCCAAGCAATCTGTATTGCATGTCGCAGAGCTTCTAAAGTCAACGGTGGGTTAGGTAAATTCTGTAGCCTCCTACTCATAATGTCCCACACGTGTTCAATGGGGGAAAGATCCGGAGATCTTGGTCGCCAAGGCAAAAGATCGACGTTCTTCTGTTCAAAACAGTTTAGGGAATTCCTTGCAATGTGAGAGCGAGCATTGTTTTGTTGAAACAAAGGGTTTTCCAGATCTGGAAGATATGGAAGAACATAGAACTTGCTGAATGTATTGTTGGGCGGTCATATTACCTCGAATGAAAACCAAAGGAGATCTACTGCCATAGGCAATAGCGCTCCATACCATAACCCCTACAGTGCGGTGCGTATGTTGAATGTTGCGCCATTCTCCACGTCTTCGTCTAACCTTTATACGGTCGTCATGCATTCCTAAACAGAATCTTGATTCATCACTAAAGACGACTAAAGTCTCTCTCTGCACCAAACTAAACTTTGTTGCCGGTGTAAAGTAGTACTTTAAGACTTTGAGGAAAATTATTGTAAAAGTTTGCTACGTTATAAGAAAGTTCTAGCTTACCTTATTCAAAATAGTGAACAGGTATTTTTATATTTCCTCGAAATCTTAGAAATCATGAAATACTTTACAAATTATGCGATAGGTGATTTCATTATATAAGTGTTACACACGTTCAGCTAGTTTGTATCATTTGATTTGTGCGCGACTCTCTCGTATTTTCTAATATCAAATATATAAGAAACGAAGAATTCTGAACCTTTTGGATACGAGCGGAATCACGCAAGCTTGGACCATACAAAGAATCACAATAATCAAACTTAGATAAAACACAACTGCTGCTTAATACTTTCTTTAGCTCATTATCTAGAAGATGCCGATTTTGATAGATTAATCTGAAATTGGAATGTGCACCTGGGAGACATTTAGAGACATGCAGTCTGAATCTCAGCTTATGATCAAGAGTTAAACCTAGGTTTTTAGCAGACTCAGAAACCGATAAAATCTCTCTACTAATCACAACGTTTACATATTGCGTTGCTTTTAACCTGTCGTCTTTCCTACCAAACAAAAGCAGATTGGCTTTTTGCCGTTGAGTTTTAATTCCAGCTTAGCAGACACTCCGGACAGTTGTTTTAAATCACGGTTTATCGCAACGCAGACCTAGGTTATCTTGTCAGATTCAAACAATTTGTAAATTTGCGAATCATCTGAATAAAAATGTGACTTATACGAATTTATGTAATTTATTACTAGGAACTTTTATGCTATATCTCGGATGTAAACCAGTTGACAATCGTTTGGGGATAATTATCATATTCTCAGTATAAAACCCTACAAGTTACTCGTTTACAATTTTTTCGTACCTTTAGCGGTTTTCGAAATCAACTGATTTTAAGATTTCGGAAGAAATCAGTTTTTTCTTAATATCTGGTAGACTATGAAAAATCGGTCCGGTTTGGCAACTGTTTCGATATGTACTCATCATGAGCAAATTGTTTGCCCATTTAACCGACCTTGTATCCCTTACGGTTTAGAAGATCCCAATGCAGGTCATCTCTCACCTAACACCCTGTATCGTGAATAGCTAGGGACCAAAGATGGAATCTTGAGGCACACCCACTTTTATTTCAAGAAGTGCACCTGTTTCCTTATTCAGTTTCACTGCTTGGGTACGTTCCGACAAGTAATGAGATAACAAGGTAATTGCATTCGGTTGTAATCCAATAAAATCTAGAGTGACTTTTGCTTGATCGATAGCAGAAATAATATCGTTGGTAATATAAAAACGCAGTATTGCAACTGAAGCCTTTTCTAAATATTATTAAGCATGATACATGTTTTGTTGTACTGTCTTTCTTCTCTAAAAAATGACTTCAGTGTTTTTCTTTAAAACACAAGCGGCCTTATTCGAATTTAGTTTGTTAATGATAACCATCAGGTTCATAAGGACAAGGCATGCAACCTACGATGGCGTTAAAGGCATAAAGGCTCCAAATCCTCTTCTAAGAAGATTAGTGGTATTTGTTAACGATATGGTCAACTTAGAGTTAGAGACATAGAACAATTTAAAATCTAACTAAAAATCCAGTCAGGAAAGGTTAGAAATCTCGTCTGTGTTTGAGAAAGGAAATGATATGAATTAAAAAATGTATTAAACCCACAACTGTAAGAATTTAAAATTTAACTTGTGGAATTTCTGACGTTTATAGTTGATAAATTATTCCCACCATATAAGAATTTTAGAATTTAAAGTTCACCGGCCTAAAGAACATAGGGATCATCAGTTGTAAATCTCACAATACACTAGTCTAACTCAAGTTTAAGTCTATTTCAGAAAATATTTTTATTTTGTGTTTCGCCGTTTTCAAAGATTTAGATTCATTTCCGTTCTAAATTAATTTTCCTTACAGGTTATGCTACCCAACATACACAAAATAGTGAAACGTTGGAGACAATTTTTTCTGTTTTCTAAACAAATCATTTCCATTTTGTATTCTGTTATAGTATGCAAATATAACAATAAATCTAAATGATAGCAATTACAAGTGAATGTAACTTAAAATGAATGCATGAGGCAACTTTTATCATGATAATTACTGTTTTAGTCTTTTAGTATTTTCGCATTTAATTACCAAAATGTAGGGCTATTCGGCTTTATTTACTAAAAAACATGAGTGGTCGTAAATAACAATTTCTCTTTTTTTTACGGTCTAAATTAGGACACACAATTTACAACTTTTGATGATACAATTTTGTACAAGGATTTCAGAATAAATTTAACAAAATAATATAGAGAAAACGATAGTAAATTCAAGTTTAAAATGTGCTACGTTATGTACACACGAAAATTTAATAAAATGCGGGTTAGTGTTTTTTATAGTAAAAAAGAAAACAAAACATGAGTATGTAGGGTTATGATGAGAAATGCTCTAAAAACAATCCTTAAGTAATATTTTTACTCTTTTTTGAATATAGGGCTGCAAAAAGAAATTAAGGAAGAATGTAATAAGAAAGTGGTTTAAAAAGTAGGCTTTTCATCTTGTTTTATAAAATCTTGTCTTTTGTCAAGATTGTAGACCACTATACGTTCACAGTGTTACTAAAGTAACTCTGTATTTTACGCTACGGATTGTGAATCGATTGAACGGGACTATTCCAGAGTAAAAGTAATCATTTTATCTTTCAATGCAGACTCCTTGAACGTAATCATATTTTTACATTTGAAAGGAAGCAACCTTAAACTTTTTAAAATGTTTTTTTATCTTGGCTTGTAAGACGCTTTTTACGACACCTTTCAAAGATTTATGCCACTAAGAAGTTTTCATATTCAAGAAATGAAAAAAAAAACAAGACAGATTGTATATGAACTAACCGACTAATTCTTCTCAGTCAGATCATTTATTCTTGGAACTTGGAAACGCATGACTTAACGGAATAACAGTTTTTCTTTAGATGTCAGGTGACGGACGAGAGTTTAATATTGCCTCGATTGCACAAGAACTGTATTAAAATCTTCAAACGTAGATCATGCATTGTTTAGAACGCATTTAAAATTTTTACTGAACTTAACCCCTGCTTCCCATAAACCTCCAAAATAAGGAGAGTAGAATATGGAGAAATTAATTGCTAATTGACATTCTTTCCAGTAGAATAAATAGCTAGTTGGCTTTTGCAATTTTTAAGAATCCCTTTAATTTCTTTGATTTTGTGTATGATGCTACAGAATTATCGAAATTAGTTCAAGTTGCACTACTAGAAGTAAGTTTTGAGTGTATTGACTTCATACAAAATATACATACTGAGTGCCTTTAGTCGATTGAAAATTTATAACTCTGAAAACTTCTGACTAGAAGGATGTCTTCAGTGTCTAAGAATGGATCTAAACCTAAAATTCAGTTTTTTAGGTCAATCTGATGAACAACTTTTAAATTGTGTACTTCTTGTCCGAATATACTATTTCGTGCACCTTTGATTAGAGTCTTACTATTAATTCTGTTCATGGACAATAGACCTATTTGACGGTCTAAACTAACTTTCTTGATGATTGATAATTGCTTTCGAATCTAAATATCCTATGCCGTTTATTCTGGACGTTTCCAAAATTGTTTTTCCAACACTAAGTAATTGCAAGTTGTGTTTGGTTTCTGGTAAGGCGCCAATATAGCTAATTAGAGGTGTTGCATGTTAACCATTAGATGCCGAACAAGGCACTATAATTTCAAACTTGGAATTTCGCTTGATAATATCTCCACCAGATTGGCTTTATTAGAAACAATATGCCTAAACTAGTTAGCAATTGTAGTTTAGTGTTTCTGTTGCCTACCAAAGTAGTTTGTAACAATCCCCATAGTGTAATCGATGTAGTGTCACCGTATAATGTGGCTCGTGTTTTATACCAAGCGGAAATTGCTTTTGGAAATCATGCCCGAATAGATATGGAAAGTATTGTCCCAAAACGCCTTCTCAAGTCGTAGATATTGCAATGCTGTAACGTATAGACTTGCGATACACTATAGAAAGTACATATAATGTTTCAGAATTTTCTAGATCTTCACTTATACATTGTAATACATTACTTAGTTCATCTACAGTTGAACACCAGCAGTAAAATCAAAATGTTTGCATATTTATTGATTCCAAATTCTAGAACTTTATCTATCGAGACTTATTTTAAAACCTCGTAATTATTCGAATAAAATTTCTGCAACTCGAAGCAATCTTATTTTAAGAGTGTCAAGACCTATTTCCCATGTACGAAGGTGGTCTGAAAAGTTTCCTACCTCAACGTGAAGATGGCAGCACTCGTAAATAAAAGCTACTGAATTTCGTTGTTCATCTGTTGACAGTTACTCACCAAAGTTTCAGCCATTTTGGACGCGCAGTTTTTATGTAACAGTCGTTTGAGTGAGTTGATGTGAGTTTTTTTGTGAAAATGGACAAAATCGAGTATCGAGCTGTCATTAAATATTTGTTTTTGAAAGGCAATACGCCTTCGCAAATAAAAGATGAGTTGGATTCTGTGTATGGGGACTCTGCACCATCATTTACCACAGTGAAATTTTGGGCTGCTGAATTTAAACGTGGCCGTAAGAGCTTGGGAGACGATGAACGTTCGGGACGTCCAAAAACTGCAACTACCGACGAAAACATCGCCAAAGTTCACCAAATGGTGCTAGACGACCGCCGAATTAAAGTGAGAGAGATAGCAGAGGTTATGAACATGTCAAAAGAACATGTTTGTCACATATTAAATCAACATTTAGGCATGAGAAAGCTGTCCGCGCGTTGGGTGCCGCGTTTGCTCACGTTAGACCAAAAACGTGTTCGGGTGAATATTTCCAACGCTCTTTTGGCGCAGTTTAGGCGAAATAAATCCGAGTCTTGGCGCCGATTAATTTCTGTAGATGAAACTTGGATACGCCATTATACGCCCAAAACAAAAATACAGTCCAAACAGTGGACTGTAAAGGGGGAACCGGCTCCAAAAAAAGCAAAAACTGTTTTTCGGCTGGGAAAGTGATGGCGACTGTTTTTTGGGATAGTCATGTAGTTATTTTAATCGATTATCTTCAAAAAGGAAAAACCATTACAGGAGCATACTATACATCATTACTTGACGCAAGCTGAAGGCAGAACTTGCGAAAAACGGCCACATTTGCAGAAAAAGAAAATCCTGTTTTACCAAGACACACCTCAGCGGTTGCCATGGCGAAAATCCACGAATTACGGTTTGAACTGCTTGACCATCCGCCTTACTCACCAGATCTAGCCCCAAGCGACTTCTTTTTGTTCCCTCATCTAAAAATTGCGCTCGGAGGACAAAGATTTTCGTCAAATGAAGAGGCAATCACCTTCGTGAACAATTATTTTGCAGAGAAAAATGCCGAGTACTATTTGGACGGGTTACAGAGATGGGAGCATCGCTGGGAGAAGTGTGTAGAATTACAAGGAGACTATGTTGAAAAATAAAAAAAAGTTTTTAGAAAAACTGTCTTGTATCTTTGTTAGGTCGTAAACTTTTCAGACCACCCTCGTATAACTATTCTATTGAACCTGCGTTCGTTAAGATATTACATAGAAATTGGCTTCTAGGATTCCGGCAACTGTTGGTGGTGCTTTTTTATTCATCTGCTCTATTTGAAATAGTCATCTTATTGCCAAAAACAAACTTGCAGCTATTCCGCCGGTAACTGTGCTAAACCTGAATAATTCTACAGTCTTTTCTGGGTTAGCCCGCTACAGAATCAGCTGTAACACCTTTGAATTAAGTCAGCTTGAACTGCTTTATACGTACGTCTTTTCCAGACCGCCGATAATCACATATTAATGTTGTCTAGACTTCAGCAGAATTGAAAACAAATTTTTCTGCATTAGAGGTGTTGCACTCTGCAATTTAGGGCTTAAAGCTGAAGCGTCGAATTCAGTGATGTGGTAATGACAAAGATTACCTTTGCTATCAGTTACTTGAGTCATATATTCTAGAACGTGATACTACTTTATAAATTCCCCAAACCGATTTTTTATTTCTAGCGTAAATTGCAGTGTGTATTCTATGTCTCTAGCAATGAAAATTTTGGTTTACGTGTTTATACGAATTGCTTAACTTTTGTACGTCCTTCAGTGGAATAGTCGTGACAAAATTGGTTTGTTTAACATTTTTTAGGAAATGTTTTTTACATGCAATTTCTTTGACAAAAAGGTCGTAATATTATTTAACCTAGTAGTCCAGTAAAATAAGGCGAAATTAAGGCCAAACCTTGAAATGAAAGATACAAAGCTGAAAGTTTGCATAGACCTTTGTCTGGACGTTCTAAAGACGGACTGAAGAGTCTCATAAGATATCGTGTCCGCTAGTCAAGATATCAAAGGTCAGAGATCACGAAAATCGGTTTTTACAAATATCTCGCTTCCTATGGCTCGTATGTCGTTGGAGGTTTTCACAAGACTTGTAGAGCATAAGATGCTCTTCAAGTTTGGTTTTATGCATTTTTCTGTATGATTAGTCCTTTTTGAGCGCTGAAAGTGGAAACCCCGCATCCGTTTATAGGTAACTCTATGTAAACTGCTGAGCCAGATGCATAATACACTTTACGAAGTTAGTTATATAATAAAATATTATTATTGTCGTTATTAAAGTTAACTGTTATTAAAATTAAATATTTTAAATACAATATAAGTAACGCGGATGCATCAGTGGATGCGACACAACATCTGCCCTGCTTAACAAAGGAAAACTGCAAATTATAAAAATGTTCGAGAAAACCCCCGATTTGTACCAGTCAGCTCAATTATTCCAACTGGAAAACTGCTCTCCAAATACATTATTTAAAAATGGAATACGTGTTCCTTCAGCAATGTATGGTATAATGCTTCAGAATCAGAAAACTGTATTGACAATTTTAGGTACCCACAATTCATCAAATCAACAAGACTCAACAGACCGGTGGAATTATCATCTCTTCCATCTACAAGTTCAGCAGCTGGTTAGCATACCTATCGGGCCCACTTCCAGATCCAGACTGGTTAGGGAAGGATTTACAACCTGAAAATTGGGGGTGGGATCTAGAGAACGAGATCCTGAAGCCGACAACAACATTATTGCCACCAGCACCGGACGAACTATCGAATAGAATCTTCTGCAATTTCAACAAAGGTTGTGGCGTGAATTGTAGTTGTAAGAAGGTAGGGTTGCAGTGCTCCACAGTTTGTGGTCAGTGTCAGGGACAAACATGTTTCAACGCCTCATCAATATCAAATGATTATAATACAGAAAATGAATATACCGGTGATGGTATTCAGAGGTGAACCGAGTAGCTTCTAGTAATGTTCACTAGAAAGTTGTGTATTGCATTACATCAGTACAACATGGATTGGGCCTATCGAGGATACCATGTCAAAAAAACCCGCCTTGCATTCTACCTCAAGCAATAACATATTTCATTATATAATTTAATTTCGTAAAGTGTACTATGCATCTGATTCCGCAGTTTATATAGCGTTAACCTATAAACGGATGCACGCTTCCCACTCTCCGCACTCTATCCCGAAAACGGTCAATCATACAAAAAAATGCATAAAACTTAACTTGTAGAGAATGTTATGCTCTACAAGTTTTGTACTAACCTTCAATGACATGGGAGGCATGGAAAGCGAGATATTTGCATAAAATCACGACACGATACCTTATGAGACTTTTCAGCCCGTCTTTAGAACGTCGAGACAAAGGTCTATGCAAATTTCCAGCTTTGTATAATTCATTCCAAGGTTTAATTTTTATTTTACTGAATTATAGACTGCTGCCTGATACAAACTGTTATATCCACAATAGTTTCCATGGCATTGGCTTTTACTAGTAAGTACGAGGGTTGCTATTTATATTTCTGGCCTAACAATCAAAAAACAAGTATTTATGATCGAAACTAGTTTTATTGTTTTTAAAAATATTCTCCATTAAGATTGATACACTTTTCCATGCGTTTGAACCAATTTTTGAAGCACTTTTTCTACTTTGTTTGAGGCAGCTCCAAAATATGCGTTTTGAAACAAAAAAACGGCTTCTTCTGGTGTTGAAAATCGTTGACCACGCAGTTTGTTTTTGATGTACGGGAATAAAAAGAAGTCATTGGGTGCCAAATCAGGGCTGCATGGTGGATGGCCCATCAATTCGACCTTCTGGCTGGTTAAATATTTAATTGTTTGAGCAGCGGTGTGAGAGCTTGCATTGTCATGATGAAGAATGATTCGCCTCTTCTTCGAAGTTTTTCGAATTTCTCCAATGACTTCTGGCAAACAAATGGTTGTGTACCATTCAGAGTTGACCGTCTTACGTTGCTCTATAGCCAGTGTTGCCACATGACCGGTAATGCCAAAAAACAGGCAACTATTTGCTTCGATGTGCTTCTTCCGCGAACAACTTTTGTTGGATTTGGCTCGTCTTGAAAGACCCACACAGTTGATTGCTGTTTTGTTTCGGGGTCATATGCGTAGATCCATGTTATACACATCCTTTGATGCACCTTTCGCAATTTTTTTCAACATTTCAATGCACCAGTCGACGCGAGCCTTCTTTTGAGCATTGGTCAGGTTATGCGGGATCCAACGGGAATAAATTTTTTTTACGGCCAAATGATCATGTAATATCTTGTTGATACTAGTCATACTAATGCCCAAAGATGCCTCAATCTCACGGTATGTCACATGACAATCTTGTTTAATCAGTTCACGCACAGCATCGATGTTTTCAGGCACAACGACAGATTTTAGACGGCCTTCACGGATTTCGTCCTGGAGTGAACATCGGCCACGTTTGAATTCATTATACCAGTTTTCTACAGTGCTGTAGAATGAAGCTTCATCGCTATATAATGTATTAAGTTCATTGATGCACTCTTGTCGTGATAATCCACGTCGAAAGTTATGAAAAATAATTGCACGAAAGTGTTCACGGGTCAATTCCATTTTTTACTAGGGAATGAACAATGCAATTAACTGCAAACAACACTAATCGCACTCAAATGACAAAATGTTGTGGTTGAGGTTATGTTCAACAATGTAAAGTTTACACCGGAAATGTCAGCTGACGCCTGGAAACAGTCAGTGTTGCCAAGGCCAGAAATATAAATAGCAACCCTCGTATATGAAGGTCTTATACTTCAAATATTTAATTCAGAAATTTCAATGTGAGACTTTGCAGATCTTCCGTTCAGAAAAACTTTTTGACTTGTTTTATTCCTCACCGATAGCATGTATTTATTTGTATGTAAAAGTGTAACAATACGGCAAATAGATATTTAAAAAATGACACCAATTCTGTCTGATCATCAATATGCATGGTCTCATCTAGAGAAATATCAAGAAAAGTTAAACAGAAATATCTTCAACTACATTGGGCGTTTCGTAAAAGAATAAATATCGATCAGTTTTTAAACAAAAATCTGAAAGACAAGGAAAAATCAAAATGCTGATTCAAGATAGGCTGTATAATATCAAATGAGAGCTGGTTGTATGCCCTTCTTGACCACGGTAACAAGTTGAATATTATATTAAAAAAAATTAATGAAACTACGATTTGCAGTTTTTGATCATACTGTACAGTACAACCATGTATATTAAATCTTTATAATTTAATTTACTTTCATGAAAGTGAAACATCAAACTTATTTTATTATTAATAATGCTTTGATATTTCTACAAAGTAATTTGCTTTTTTTATAAATTGTTGAAACGCGTTGTAATACGTATGTAATTAAAGCTATTGGATTGGGTCCTTTTGGTGGAAATTTCAAGGGAAATCATATTTACACCTGTGCCTTCGACAACACATCTCGTTATTATAATTTTTGAGAAACTTTTGCTTTATGAAAACTCATTTTATCACAAGCACTCAGAAAAACCTGCATCTGTAGTGTGAAGGAAGCGATCTAAATTTAGCTGCTGCGGTTGCATTAATTATCTCCGAACCAAAACAATGAGTTATTGTGATCTGCAAAATATCTAAATATTTTATGGGAATATTACGAAAATTAAACCAATATTTACATTAGGGTGCAATGTTTACTTCTATAATAAAATATACACAACAATGAAAACAAGTACGCCATCTAGCAGTTTTCTTTTTAAATAATTTATTTTAAAATACATTCTATAACAAAAACCGTAGCTAAAAAGTTTTTTCTTTTCCAGATAAATCATGTAACTATCGATTCCTTGGTATTTAGACTTCATAGTAATGCTACAGTTATCCTCTTGGTTACATTTTCCATTGCTATTACAACAAGGCAGTATGTTGGAAATCCTATAGACTGTGTTCATTCGAGGTAAATAATCCTTCACTGTCAGATTGTGTTTAAAGAAAGCTTTCAAAGATTTATTGAACAAAAATAGGTACCTGCTTTAAATTAGATTTTCCAGTAAATATTTAGAGATCCTCAGGTGACCCATTTAAGTTTAGTTTTAATTGAATTTTCCCGGAAAACAAATTGATTAACAGCACGACTTGTAAAAATAAAAATAACCTGAGAAACTAAGACAGAGGAGTACTGCATTTGTGTATTTCTAATTTAATTTATTTTAGTAATTATTGCAGAAATACTTAAGAGCTGCAAGGACCATATAACTGTAGTTAATGTTGCACGACATGATGTATACGTGATGTGCATTTTGTATAATTTTAGCCCTTAGTGCTGCTACGAACAACGGGATGCACATTTAGTAACGCACATGTGTGGTTTGAAAATAAATTTGCTTATCTTTGTTGACGTATTTCCACGTAATCTAATTTTGGCGTTTAATAGCCGGTAATGTTTTGCTAAAAAATTATTATTACACCCAAGTTCTCATCTATTTTGCAAATGTGTTAGGTGTGTGTGGATGTGTTGTCAGATAGTTAGTGTTGGCTAAGAGCTGCAATAAACCATAATGATTTACATTATGTTGTCTTTTTCCTTTTGTTTTGTCAAATTGCTTTTAACATACGAGTTATTTCTGAAATAATTATTTTGTTGATAAATTTAAAAATGTTTTTATTTTTGCTAGGGATATACCAGAAGATGTTTTGAACACGTACTGTTGGATTCATTCCACTTATACGGTAATAGATGCATTTAGAAAAACTGCAGGACAACAAGTGGCTTATCCTGGAATAGAAAATTCCTACTCGAAACAGTCCGGAAGAGCTCCCATCAAACAAGTCAAGTATTATCAGTGGGTGGCTTTCACACTGTTTCTGCAGGTATGATAATATATTTGCTTGCAATTTAGTGAGTGTATTTACATCAAGTGATTTATTAGGATGTAGCAATACTTCAAAAGTTTTTTCGGGAATTATTTAAATAAACGTTCTGTATATAAACTTTAGTTTGATGGACATATTTTTAGAGGAATAACAAAGTACATCTTTATTCTATTTAAACAAATTACTCAATATAAATAATATAAATAACTGTACTTTTAAAAGCACGCATTTATTTATTCCAAAATTTAGAAGCCTTTTCAAAATTTTATTTACTTACAATTAGATTTCATGTCACGGAAATTGAATGCAGCTTACTTTACAATATTATTTCCCCATGTCAGTGTGTTACCCTGTATAATACAGGTTACTATAACTGAATAGAGATCACGTGCAAATTTTATATTATATTCTGAGCGTTCCATATCTCTAGCCGAAAGGAACGCTATACGAATCTTTTTCAAAAATGATCCTAATGCACCTACGAGGTGTGTGAGAAAAGTAATGAGACTGGCAACACTGCGGGAGATCTGGCAACGTTGTGTCTACCGGCCTGCGCTAAACCGGTTTGTTTATCGCTTCCACTTCCTCGGTCCGAGTTACAACTCCGTACAGCTAACACATTATTTTTGACAGCGCCATCAGTGAAGTTGTGTTTTTGTTGTGTGTTACAGAAATGGAGCATCGGAATTTAGAGCAACGTTGTGCAATAAAGTTTTGTGTTAAACTTGGTGAATCTGCGAGTGTGACTTTTGAAAAGTTGAAACAGGTCTATGGGGAACAGTGCTTATCAAGAGCACAAGTTTTCCGCTGGCACAAATCATTTTTGGACGGCCGAGAACACGTTGAAGATGAACCTCGCTCAGGGAGACCTTCAACTTCAAAAACTGACGTGAGGGCTTTTGTGAGATCAGACCGTCCTTTAACAATAAGGATGATGAGTGAACAGTTAAATTTAAACACTTTCACCGTGCATCAAATTTTGACAGACAATTTGAACATGCGAAAGATTTGTGCCAAAATGGTGCCGAAAAACCTCACAACTGAACAGAAGAACATTCGAAAAAACGTGTGCGTTGATCTTCTTGAGTGGATTGCCAGTGACCAAGAATTCTTTAATTGTGTGATCACAGGTGATGAATCCTGGATATTTGAGTACGATCCTGAAACAAAGCGGCAAAGCGAAGAGTGGCACACTCCGTCATCTCCTCGGCCGAAGAAATGTCGAATGAGCAAATCAAAGATCGAGACCATGCTGATTTGTTTTTTTGACAGTAAGGGTATCGTGCACAAAGAATTTGTTCCACCAGGACAAACTGTCAACAAAGTGTTTTATAAAAGTGTCCTTGAAAAGCTCAGGAAAAGAGTGATTCGTGTGAGACCAGACATTGCAGACAAGTGGATGCTTCATCATGACAATGCTCCGTGTCACACAGCAATTTCCATCGGTGAATTTTTGACCACAAAACGCATTACTGTTGTTCCTCATCCCCCCTATTTACCTGATGTGAGCCCTTGTGACTTTTTCCTTTTCCCGGAATTGAAACATGTCCTAAAAGGACGTCATTTTGGAACTCTGGAGAACATTCAAAAGACTGTGACCGACCAGTTAAAAGCCATACAAGTTGAAGACTTCCAGCGCTGCTACCAAGAGTGGGAACAACGACTCCGCCGGTGTATAGCTGCCCAAGGGAACTACTTTGAAGGGGATAACATTGTTGTTTGAAAAAAATAAAAACTTTGGTTAGTATGAAGTCAGTCTCATTACTTTTCTCACATACCTCGTACTTCTTGATCAGTTATCATTTTTCATGTAACAAATTTTGCAAAATCTTAACTAAGAAAAGTAACGTTTCCTTGATGAGATATAAAAGGAATTCCAAATTGGTTTACTTAAAACTGAAGTACATTCTTGTAATATTATTAGATTAATGAACACTTAAGGTAAAGTCTTAATTCAGCTTCGAAATCAAAAACAGATTCCAAGCAAATAAGTAGCAGTTTGAGATATCTTGACATCTTGCTACGGAACCGTATAAGTTGACACCAACCGATTGCGACAAATCTTTAAGCATGCTTAGGACTAGTTTAGAGAGCAAACGTAGAGAAGGAATGGAATACAGTAACTCCATAATTTTTCTGTAATTTGCACATAAAGATTATATTATATATAAAAGGTATATATCGATAAAAAAGGTTTAAACAAACATAATTATGTCAAAATGTGCATAGATAAGTGTTTGAGTATTACTGAAGCTCTGCTATGTTAAGTAATAGCGTGAGCTTGTTCAAAAACGATCCTTTTTACGAAAATAACGCAGAAGTAACTTTTCTTGCTAAATTGGGTGTAAATCAAAACAACTAATTGCATATCCAGTGTTTTATTAATCTTGCAATCTTCTTGTCTTAAGACTCTATTCTAACCTATTTTTAGAGTTTTCTTTTAATGCGAGTTCACCAGAAAAGCTTCATCATTATCATTGAATGATAGTTTCTACTTCTTAGGGAAAACGGACACTTCAGCCCGATGTGAATATTATATTGGCGGTTTAACACAACCCTCTGGTCGTTGAAAAGTTGATGATAGTTGTCGGTAGGCTGACATGACGTTGAAATTGGAGTCGATGTCGATTCATTTGTGGAATAAGATGTTGATGTTGGTGCATAGGCAAGATCTGCAATTTGTTGGAACTGAAAATTGATGCTTGATATTGAAGTTCGTTGTATAATGGCGTAATCATATGGTTGGCGACAAGACAGTTAAGAATTGATAATATCAGTAGTAGGCAAAGACTGAGGAGGGTTGGAAGTAAGATTGCTTTTATGGAGTAATGGGTGTTGTGTCACAATGGTTGGAGTGTTATTTACATAGTGGACTAATTGAATTATGGGTAGAGATTGGAGACTAAGCGGTTCTTCTCAAAACTACAAACCTCCGCAGTGCGCGCTGC